>PVJX010009113.1:0-60910 GCA_004027295.1 Dolichotis patagonum
GGATCAATGAATCAAAGAACTGCTTCTTTGAAAGAATAAATAAAATTGATAAGCCCCTGGCCAACCTTATTAAAAAAAGGAAAGAAAAAACTCAAATTCATGCAATAAGAAATGAAAAAGGTGAAATTACTACAGACTCAGTAGAAATACAGAAGATCATCAACACCTATTTTGAAAACCTCTACTCTTATAGGTTTGATAACACTGAAGAAATAGGTAGATTCCTAGATACATAGGAACTACCAAAGCTGGATCAGGAAGATGTAAAACTGCTGAAGAAGCCAATTTGTATTACTGAAATTGAAAATGTAATTAAGTCCTTGCCTACAAAGAAGAGTCCAGGCCCAGATGGATTCACTGCAGAATTCTACAAGAAATACAAAGAAGACCTAATTCCACCACTCTTGAAACTCTTCAATGAAATTGAAAGGGAAGCAATTCTTCCTCAGTCATTCCTGGAAGCAAATATCACTCTAGTACCAAAACCAGAGAAAGACTCAACTAAAAAAGTGAAGTATAGGCCAGTCTCCCTAATGAACATAGATGCAAAAATTCTCAATAAAATATTGGCAAACAGGATGCAGCAAATCACAAAAAGATTATACACCATGATCAAGTAGGATTCATCCCAGGAATGCAGGGATGGTTCAACATATGCAAATCAATAAATGTAATCCACCATATCAATAGAGCGAAAAGGAAGAACCACATGATCATTTCTATAGATGCAGAAAAAGCTTTTGATAAGGTCCAACACTCATTCATGATAAGAACTTTACAGAGAACTGGAATAGAAGGTCTTTATCTCAATATGGTAAAGGCCATCTATGACAAACCAACAGCCAGCATCGTATTAAATGGTCAAAAACTGGAAGCCTTTACCTTAAAATCAGACACAAGACAAGGATGTCCATTATCACCACTCCTATTCAACATAGTACTGGAAATACTAGCCAGAGCAATTAGACAAGAGAGAGAGAGAGATAAAAGGAGTAAAGATAGGAAAAGAGGAAGTTAAATTATCATTATTTGCAGGTGACATGATACTTTACATAGAAGACCCCTAAAACTCTATTAAAAGACTCCTATATATAGTAAATAAATTCAGCAAGGTAGCTGGATACAAAGTCAATACTCAAAAAACAATAGCATTTCTATACACTAACAACAGTAGTACTGAGAGAGAAATAAGAGAAGCCACACCCTTTACACTAGCATCCAAAAAACTGAAATACTGAGGAATTAATCTCATGAAAGAAGTAAAAGAGCTATACAGTGAAAATTATAATACCCTGAAAAAGGAAATCGAAGAGGACCTCAGAAAATGGAAAGACATCCCCTGTTCATGGATAGGAAGAACAAACATTGTAAAAATGGCCATTCTCCCAAAATTACTATAGAGATTCAACACAATCCCAATCAAAATACCACTAACATACCTCATAGATCTAGAGAAATCACTCCTAAAATTCATGTGGAACCAGAAGACATCTAGAATAGCAAAGGCAATTCTAAACAGCAAAGGCAATGCAGGAGGCATCACAATCCCTGAAATTATACTACAAAGCTACTGTAATAAAATCAACATGGTACTGGAATAAAAACAGACCTGAAGATCAATGGAATAGATTGGAAGATACAACCACAACCACAAACACACTCAACCACCTTATCTTTGATAAAGGGGCCAAACATGTTTGCTGGAAGAATGATAGTGTCTTTAATAAATGGTGCTGGAAAAATTGGCTCCGATCTGCTCTGTACTGACCTCTTTTGTCTTATTCTCTTTAAAATAAAATGTTAAAGAGTCCTGCAAAAAAAGTTGTCTGTCTAATGCCAAAAACTAAAACTAGACCCATGCCTATCACCATGCACTAAACTAAAATCTAAATGGATCAAAGACCTAAATATTAAAAAGAAACACTAAATCTGTTGGGAGACAAAGTAGTTAAAAATCTTGAAGACATAGAGGTAGGTAGAGAATTCATGAACAAGAATCAAACTGCACAGGAAATACTTCCCAGAAGCAATAACTGGGATCACATCTTATTAAAGTTTCTGCATGTCGGAAGAGATCTCCAGCAGAGTGAAAAGAAAACTCACAAACTCAGAAAAAACCTTAGTGAACTGTCCCTCAGACAATGGACTTCTGTCTAGAACTTGTAAAGAATTAAAAAAAAATCAGACCCTTGAAATTCAAAGACCCAATCCAAAAATGGGCTTCTGAAATGAATACACAGTTCTCAGATGAAGAAATACTAATGGCAAATAAATACATGAATAAATGTTCATCATCATTAGGCATGAGAGAAATGCAAATTAAAACCACACTGAGATTCCATCTCACTCCAGAAAGAATGGCTAGGATAGAAAATACTACCAACAACAAGTGTTGGAGAGGCTGTGGAGAAAAAGGAACTCTTCTGCACTGTTGGTGGGAGTGTAGACTAGTGCAACCACTGTGGATGTCAGTTTGGAAATTCCTCAAAAAGCTGGGTTGGATGTCCCATTTGACCCAGTTATTCCACTTCTAGGAATATTCCCAGAAGAACTGAAAACATCAAACCACAGTGATATATGTGCACCCATGTTTATAGCAGCACAATTTGTAATAGCCAGATCCTGGAAATGACCTAAGTGCCCATCAGCTGAAGAATGGATAAAACAGTTGTGGCATTTTTATACAATGGAGTACTACTCAGCTATAAAGAATGATCACATTGAAATATTCATAAATAAATGGACATGACTTGAGACCATTCTCATAAGTGAAATAAACCACTCACATGTGTAAATACCATATAGTCTCCCTAGTGTGAGAGTTGATAAGAGTATATAAGATTTTATGGTAAGCATGAGTCCCCATCTCATAGCTTTGAAGCCTTTCAATGTTTTCATTCATCAGTTGGAATGGTTTTATTCTGTTTTGTTGGACTATATCATGCGTGATGGTATGAACAGCTGTTTTGAAGAAAACAAAACATTATGACAGCTATTGCTGATTTAATATTGTCTTGCTTTGAAGTCCTACCATGCTTCTATTCTTTTACTACCATTGGTTCTATCTATCACATTGTGTCTTATTGGGATTTGAATATGTGTGATAGTTTAAACAAAATTTTTCTATCAAAAATGAGATATTATAGTACCCATTGACCATTTTCTGTTATTCGGTTCAGAAAGCCCTGTAATTGTTTCACTCTTTAAATGGTTTTATACTATTTTGTTATGTTTGATAATATTGTATTTGAAACTATGCTCAACTATAGCAGAGAAAGAGATATTGTGATAGCTACTGTTAATGTCCAGTTGTCTTAATGTAAAGTACTGTGTCACCTATGTTGTCCTGTTCTTATCTGCTCTGTTCTGTCCTCTTTTGTTTTATTCTCTTTAAAATAAAAATAATAATTAAAAAAGAATATTTTTCCATATTATTGTAAAACCTTTGAAGATACAGCTATATGACAGTGCGGTGACATTATATCTTATACATATTCCATAATTCATTAACTCAGTGTCTTACTACATGATGCTTAGAACATATTATGTTTTTTGCTACAGTAAAAAAATAGGATAAAAACATTTTGCATATAAATCTCTTATATTTATATGGTTTACTTTTGGACCTAGATTTATGAGATTATAAGGTCAAAAGCCATTCTTACTTTTAAAGCTCAGCATTTATTGTTTATGAAATGTTTCAATTAAGTTCAAATGAAACAAGACTGTGCAAAAGAATATTTTAATAAAAAAGGATGGCTCTTTAGCCTGAAAATTTTCTTCTGGGAGAATCAGGCATATAGTCAAAGGATGGTGACTTTTTCTCACAAATAGATCTTCCCTAGATATTTCTCATAACTTTATAAATAGGCTTTGCTTTGTCTGTGCCTTGTGTCCCCGTGTTAGGATCCTGTTATTGGCTAATAAACTTGAAGAAGCTCTGTTTGTTGAGGTAGATCATTGCTATACCAGAGGCAGTTTTTCTGCTCTTCTGTAATTCATTTGTGTATTAATTGCTCTATCAGATACTACAGAAGATTTTACTTGTTAAGGGAGTAATTTTTATGGTTACTTTCCTTACTGCTCTAGAATTTTAGATATCTGTTTTTACTTTTTGAAAGGGGGAAAATTCTTCACTTTATCCAGTTTGAAGAGAAGGAGAAATTACCAAAGAATAGACAACTTCATGATAAAAACTGCCACGTGGTTTGTAACCTTGGATGACCCCTTTCATCCTTTCTTTTTCCATGCTGTGTAAGTGCTAATCTATGTTCCAGACCCTAAGAACAGTGATGAGTCAGGGACATGGAACTCATGTTCTGGAAGCTTACAGACTGGTGGAGGCAACAGATAATCAGTGTAAAGAAGGCAATATGAAGGCTTGAGTATAGCAGAGATTTTGGACTTCGTCAAAAAGTCTGTAAGGCCTCCATGAAGAAGTGTTATGTTGGAACTTGAAAGCTTAGGATAAATTAGCCAGACTGACTGGATGAAGGGATTTAGAAATGGCCATATAAGAGGAACTATTTGAAGCAGAGAGGAACTTGAATTCTCTCTTATAATTTTAAGAAAATAATTCTTAGGGAATGTGAAATATAAGGAAAGCTCCTTAAACTGATAACTGTAAACAAACCTACTTGGAACAAATTTAATGATAAAATGTTAACGCTTTTGATTTGTGAAGAAGCAAGACTAAATTGTTTATTACTCTACTTCTATTCAGTAATGTCTAATAGTTTATTACTCTACTTCTATTTGGTAATGTCTAATGAAGGTCCTACATGGTGCAATAAACAAGAAAAGGAAATTAAAGTTCTAAGGACTGGAAAGGAAGAGAACAATGTCATTATTAGAATATAATATAATTATATGGCAAACAAAAATATATTCTAAAAGTCTTCTAGAAAAATTAATCATCAATACTGGATTCCAGAATGCAATTTCCATGTACAAAAATTGTGTTAAATAAATCAGGACAATTAGGAAAGTGAAAATATGAAACAAATATTAAGAAAAAATATGATATGTATGTAATGATATATATTACTTTTAATCTAAAAATTAGAAAATATCATTAAAAGAAATTTTAAAATGTATAAATAAATGAGTGGATACATTGATTTCATAGATCTAAAGATTTAATATTATCAGATTTAATCTCTTTTTAGTAGCCCTATTAATTAATGGAATACCTGTCATCCCAGAGTCCTTTCTTGGAAAGTCATAAACTAATTATACACATACAAAATGCAGTATACTAACACTGCATATCCATCAGAATGCTAAAGTTGGAAAGGCTGAAAATGTCCCATATTTAGCAAGGATGAGAACACTCTTGTTGGTACTCTCAATACCCTTTCTCTTTATATGTATTCTGTATGAACAAAATTCCATTCTTGGGTCTACTCTTTTTTATTCCCAGTGCTTCTACGTGTGCATTGAAAGGCTTAAGCAAGATTGTTCAGAACAGTTTATATGTTAAAAAGTTGCAAAGTACAATTGATACAAATATTCATTAAAGTTTATAATGATTAAATAAGTTGACATAGGTTCACATAACAAAATGCCATTCAGAATAAAAATTAGTGAACTACATGAAGCAACATGGATATATCCAAAAATATAATATTGAGGGAAAGAAAAATGCACAAAATAATGCACATGGTACAATTTCAATTCAATAACAGGGAAAAAATCCATGGGGTTAGTGATATAGAGAGTAGTTATCATTTTAGAAAAGCTTGGGATGGGATTAGAAGGAGATAGGTAGGGAGTTTATGGAGTGCCGGTAATACACTGTTACGGTTTAGATCTGAAATGTCCTCCCAAATTCTCATGCGTGTGTGGAAGGTGAGGGGTCACATGGATGCTATGTTCATCAGTGAACTCACCCATGGAGGAATTCAGCCTCTGAACATGCTGTTAGGAAATGGGGCCTGGTTGGAGGTTGGTCACTGGAGGCTTGACCTGAAAGGGTGCATTCTTGTCTCCAGCTCCTCCCTTCTTCTCTGCTTCCTGGATGCCATGGGTTTCATACCTTTTCCTCTACCAGGACCTTCTGCCATCCTGTTTCTGCCTTGATGCTGGGCGACCATGATCTGAAACTCTAAGCAAAAATAAAAATCTCCTCCTTTAAGTTGTGAGTATTGGGTATTTTTGTCTCAGTGACAAAAAGATAAATAAGAAATATAATATTCTATTTTATGGACATGCTAATCTTAAGAAAATTATTCACATGACATATTGAGTTAAATATATGGATATCATAAAAAGTTATAAAAGTCTGTAGACTACAAGTAAAGCCAAGTTTATAGCACTAACTGTATATGTGGGAAAGATGGATGACAATAAAGAAAGAAAAGAAAAAAATCAGAAAAATATCAAACACAAAAAAAGAAATTTTAAAAAAAGATATCATAAAGTAGGATCAAAATTAGTGAAAGAGAAAATACATACATAGTAGGGTAAAAAAATTTTAAAAATTGTTTAAGTCTTTTACTTCTTTGGTTAGGTAAATTCCTTGGTATTTGTTATTGATGCTATTGTGAATGGTATTATTCCCTCAATTTCTTTCTCAGTGGGCTGATTAGTGATGTACAGGAATCCTATTGATCTTTGTGTGTTGATTCTATCCTGCTACATGGATGAATTTGTTTATTCTAGGAATCTCTTGATGGAATTGTGGGGTCTTTTATGTAAAGAATTTTACAATCTGAAAATAATGACAATTTTACTTCTTCCTTTCCTATGTATTTTCTTTTTATTTCTCTCTCTTATCTGATTGCTTTGGCTAATATTTTGAGCATTGTATTAAACAGTAGTTGTGATGATGGACATTTTTGTCATATTCTTGATTTTTTTTTGAGACATGGTCAGATTATGTAGTTCAGAGTGGCCTTGAACTCACTATGTAGCCCAGATGATTTTAAATTCACATGTATCCTCCTGGCTCAGCCTCCCAAGTGCTGGGATTTCAGGCATGGTCATGTTCCTGACTTTAGAAAGAAAGCTCTCTATGGCAGAACCAACATTGTCTAAATAGCCATTTTCCCAAAACTGAGTTTTAAATTTAATATAATCCGAAATGAAAATACTAACATCATCCCTCACAGAACTAGAGAAAATAACACTAAAATTCACATGGAACCAGAAGAGACGCAGAGTAGCAAAAGCAATCCTGGGCAACAAGAACAAAGCAGCAGGCATCACAATCCTGGATTTCAAGCTATATGATAAAACTACAGTGATAAAAATAGCATGGAAGTGTCACAAAACAGGTAAATGGACCAATGAAATAGAATAGAGGATGCAGAAACAACTCCAGACACTTTCAATCACCTGGTCTTTGACAAAGGGGTCAAAAACATGCTAGAGGGAAGATTGCCTCTAGTAAATGGTCCTGAGAAAACTGGCTATTCATATCCAAGGGATTGAAGGCAGACCCATATATTTTTACTATATACTGAACTAAAATCAAAATGATATAAAGATCTAAATATTAAAACAAAAAGTTAATCTGCTAGAACATAAAATAGGAAATACTCCTGAAGTCATAGGCATAGGCAAACACTATTAATAGAACCCTAGTTGCACAAGAAATAACATCAAAAATCAGTGATGGCATCATATTAAATTAAAAAGCTTCTGTACACCACAGAGAATAATGGAGTGAAGAGAAAAGTTATAGAGTGGGAAAAAAATGTGCCAGCTGCAACTTGGATAGAAGATTAATATCTAGAATACACACAGAACTCAGAAGAATGTAGGACACCTCCCCCTGGCCCAGAATAGAAGATACAATCAAAAGTGGATGAATGACATGGATAGACACTTCTCAGAAGAAGTACAAATGGCCAATAAGTACTGAAAAAGTTCATTAGCACTCACCATTAGAGAAATGAAATTTAAAGCAATGGAAATAATGGCTATCATCAAGAAATAACAAAGGCTGGCCAGCCTGTAGGGGAAAAGGAACCCTTCCTACATTGCTAGTGCGAGGTAAATTAGTACAACCACATGGAAATCAGTATGATGACTCCTCAAAAAACTAAAACTAGAAATTTATTCAATTCCGTTATTCTTCTTTTACTATCTTTTTGAAAGAGTTAAAGATATATTACAGTGACACATGCATACTCATGTTTATGGCAGCACAACTCATAATAGCTAAATCGTGAAAGTGGCCTCAGAGTCCATTAACCAATGAATGGATGAAGCAAATGTGGTATTTATACACAATGGAATACTGTTTGTAATAAAGAATGATAAAGTGGAATCTTCCGTAGAAAAATGGATGTATCTTGAGATCATAATGTTTAGTGGAATCAATCAGGCACATAGCTTAAATATTGTAGTTTTTCTTATATGAGAAAACCACAGTATAAATAAATTAAATTGCAAAATAAAAACTAGACAATAAGAAATGGAAACAGATCTCTTGAAAATGGGAAGAGGAGCAAGGGATGTTGGAAGGGGAAGAGAAAGGAAGAGAATGTAAACTTTTAAAATATGTCCACATGTGCAAAGTGGCCACAGTGAATGTATTCATTATGTATCACAAACATGGACTAGTAAAAAAAAGATAAATGAATAATTTAGATAAATTGAATTATTTCTAGAAAAACTTTATTTAACAAACTAAGGGAAATAAAACTGATTGCTCCTGTAAAGATTGAAACTAAACACTTTCTTTCAAAGAAAACCCCAAGACCAATGGTTTCATTAATGATTTCTACTAAATGGTTAAGGAAAAAATAATGCTGTACTATGACAAAATATGAAGTCAAAAAGAGGTGATAGCTTTAATTCATTAATGAGGCAGATTTGATGGCCAAACAATAAATTTATAAGGAAAAGGAAATTTTTGTAGGACAATCACAAATCATGGCAAAAGTCCTGAACAAAAATTTGAAAACCTGAAAATAAATCTAGCCCAGCAATATATACATATGATCACATCATGATCAATTGTGATATAACCATGCAAATGTAAATTTCAGTTAATCTTTGAAAATCAGTGCATTTAGCTACACTAAGAGAACAAGTAATAAGTTCATGACTGACCTCAAGGTACATATTTTAAAATTTGACAAAAATTTTTAAAAATCACAATTTAAAACTTAATAAATTAGAAATTTAAAAAAGCATTCTTGATTAGATACAAGATATCTACAAAACCCCATAGAAAACAGACCTACTTTAGAATATTTCTCTGAAAGGCTTAGAGCAAAATGCTCTTGCCACCACTTCCGTTTGATTTTGAACAGCAGGCTTTATCCAGTGCAGTGACAAGAAAAAGAAATAAAGGTACACGGAGTAAGAAAAATATGCAGATACACTGACCGAATTAGTAGATGACTTCAGTAACTGTTAGATGCACAGATCAATACAGAGCCCATTCATATTTATCAGGACCAGTTAGAACATATAAGTTAAAATACAAATATTTTCCATTTATAGTAGCATCAAAAATAGCAAGACCTAAACATATTTTCACAACAGATATATACACCCTCTGTGCAGGGAATATGCACTATTTAGAACTTAAAGGAGGCTAAAATAAAATGGAGGATAGTCCATCTATATTCATGAGTTAGAGGGCCCAGTTACAAAGATAGCAATTTTTATGAAATGCATGCATAGATTCATTGCAACTCTAATCCCAGCAACATTTTTGTTTTTATGGATATTGACAAGTTTATTCCACAATTCATGTGAAAATCCAAAGCATCAAGAAAAACCAAGATGATCTAGAGTGAAAAGAACATAATTAGTGGGACTGAGGATATAGCTCAGCAATATAAGCAACTGCATGGCAAGTGCAAGGTCCTGAGTTTGATTGGTGGTACCAAAAAATAAGAGGAAAAGCTTGATCATTATATTAAACATGCTTGTGTGCACACACATGCACTTCAGATGTTTGTAGAAATTAATGTGAATTAAATTAAAGATTCTAGAAGAAAACACAAGAAAATATCTCTATGGCCTTGTAATAAGGGAAAATAAAGTGAGATATAAAGGATTGATAAATTGGGCTTCACCTGAAATTAAAACTTCAGTTTCATTAAATTCATCTTTGTAAGACTAAAGAGAAGGGCAAGAGCCATAAGCAAAGATAGAAAACCATTGCGATAGCTGCTGCAGTTATCCAGGGCCTCTTTCTACAAGACACTTCGACAGCCTCTGCCTAGATAACTCAGTACAATTTCACACCCAGTTACTCCAAACTGGCCGTCAGATATGGGCTTATTATGACTTAGGTCTGGAATGTCCCTCAAAGACTCGTATGGTGAAGGCTTGGTCTCCAGCCCATGATGCTTTGGGAGGTGGACCATTGTGGAAGAAAATTAAGTCACTGGGAATATTTTCTTGGGAAGGCTGTTCGGACATTTACCCCCTCCTCTCTCTCTCTTCCTCTATTCCCCCACCCTCACCCCTCCTATTTCCTTACTTCCTGGTCATCATGAAGTGAGCAGCTTTTTTACCGTGTGCTCCCCTCCATAATACACTGTCTTGCCATAGCCAAAACCAACAGAGGTAATCAGCCATGGACTGACTTCTAAACCCCTGAAATAAAAAAATCTTTCCTCCTTATTAGTTGATTGTGTCAGATATTTTTCACAGCCCTGGAAACGGAACACATAATTCAATCTCTGCTTCATCTGGAAGGTCACTGTTTCCTTCTGTATTAAACCTCACTATTATGATGATTTGCATTACATTTATATCCCAGCTGTGACCTTTGTCATACTTGAATCTTTACATTCATTTGAGTGTTTACTTGGTTAGTATCTGCTTTATATGCTAAATTGTGAAGCTCCTTCATATCTGATTTTTGCATATTACTGTATCTTCAGTGACTAACATATAGGTGCTCAGTGGATATTTGTCAAATAAATGAGAGATGGATGAATAAATAAGATTATGTATTAACATCAAAATAGAAGTGAGGGGTTAGGTAAATGTGGAGATTGAGTATGGCCACAAAAGGACAATACAAAAATTCTTTATGGTAGTAGACATATCTCCTTAGCTAGACTCTGCCAACATCACTGTCCTCATTTGGCAAGGATCTTATTTTGTAGAAAAAGTGGGCAAAGATACATGAGATCTCACTGTATTTGAATTATATGTGAATCTGTCTTAAAGTTTAATCTATAAACAATAAGTAATATAAAAGTCTTGGAAGTCAGCCTGAAATTTTGCTATCCTATCATGTTAACAGTAAGGAGAGTCCCAAATTTATGTAGCTTCTAGGAGAATCCACTATATGATTATAACAACAGTGTATTCCCTGTGGATGTCTGCATGTCCTTGCTGCAAATACTTGCCTAGAATATATCCATATATGCAAATTTTGAGACATATAAATGGCATCAAACTTGAATAGAATATTCCATAAACTTTGAGAGAAGGGTGGCCTTCTGTAGTATTAGTCTTGCATTTCTGGCATTGCAACATAGGAGCACCTTATTCAGATCTATCTTTAAGTATCCTGGAGGGAAATATCTTCTTCTTAGAATTTATTCTGAAGAAATATCTACATTTATAAGGGAAGTAACTGTTAGTAGGCCATAATTAGAAAGCTCCCTGAGACCTGCAAGAGTCAAGGTGTTTGCCATGGGTTTATAGAACTGAGAGAAGAGAAATTTGAAAATGTCAAGGGTATCTGGACTTTGTTCCCATCAGGAGGGAAATTTTATAAATATACTTTAGTGCAAAAGCTAATTTGGGACAGATAAAATAGGAGAGACTCTATCACTATTAAGGTTTTAGCTAGAGATTACCTATACACTGTATTTAGGCAGTCTTTATTTATTGGTATAAATATAGATGATCTTTGTATGTGGCCATATATTTTACACACATGTGTGCATGGACACACATGCAGATGATATCCAGCCATGAATTAATATGTGTGTATGTATACAATGATTTTCCTAAACCTGTATTCGCCTTTTCTTTCTCTTTAGGTTTGTTGTATACTTGTGGGAAGATTACTTTTAGACTTGGCCAGTGCCTGCTTAGTATAAATGTGCATTATGTTTTTTATAGAGGACAAAAAATTGTTGTCTGTTCGTATAAACAACATTTTCAAGGAAAAATTGATCTATGTTTTTCTATACAGGTCTTTGAGTACTTTTTGTGATCTTTTGTCCAAATTTATACCCTGCCTCCTCCTTTCTACTATTTTTTTTGTTATTATTCTCCCATAGAATTTTTTGGACAAAATAACCCTACAATTACTTGTTGTAAGTGCTCAGTAATTGCAAGCACAGTGCTTGAATTCTTCACACAATGTATTAGTACAAAGAGAGAACCCTTCCAGGTCATCTCTGCTGGAGATATTTGTCATCAGACAGATGTAAATATAGTTATTTGGAAAAATGCTTTTAGAAAAAATAGTAATTCAAAGGATATTGGATGAGAGTGGACAAAATCTCATAGTTCACAATCTCACTTGCAAATAAGAATGACAAAACAACAGAACACATGTAAACAGCATTTATTGACACTGAAATGAAAGAAGGTTTGTAAGAATAAAAGTGAGGAGAACAGGGTAGGATCAAGCTTTGCTTGGAAATCTGATTTCTAGGCTCTAAGTAGTAAGCAGCCTATTGAATTAAAGGACTGGTGAGAAACAATAAGCCACTCTCTGAGCGTAGTTGCAGAGACGGTAATAAAACCATCCAGATGGACAGAGATGGACATAGATGTTTTAGACAGAGAAGCAATAATAAAAGAGAAGGTAACAGTGAACAAATATTATCTTGTAAAATTGTAGAAGATTTTTGAAACTAAGGGATAATGTGTTAGTCTTTATAATGCAGAGCTCTTGGTAATTTCCACTTTTCTTAATTAACAAGATACATTAGAAGACGTGACACTGGAAAATACATTACTAGGAAAGGACTCAAAACACTTGAGTAGAAGAACTCAGAGGTAAGTTATCTATGCTTTTCTTGGAAATTTCTATAATTAAGCAAAAATCATGGTCAAGGCCAATATTGTATCTTTAGAATGACCATAGGTCAATTGAGTTATCTAGTCTGAGGAAAAGAATGAAAAACTGAGCAGATCCTCCAAGACTTGTGGCATACTCACTGAAACAACCATATGCTGTGTAGTAGTCATGCACTTTAGATTCTAAAATATAAATAGATGGAAAGAAAAAAAATAACAGAAAAGATATACTATAAAAACAATAATTAATACAGAGCTGGAGAAACTATAGTAAGATGATTTTTTAAAAAAAGACTGCTATGCAAAAGTTGTTTCTAGAGATGAAAAAGATGCTTACTAATGATAAAAGTATCACACATGAAAAAGATTAAACCATTATAAATCTATATGCACCTAACAACAGAACCTCATTAAACAAGAATGGATAGAATTTAGAGCAAAAGTAAACAATTCAAAAATAATAGTTGAAAACTGCAGTTGCTCATTTTCAATAATAGGGTAAAAACTGACAGACCAATAAGCAAACAGAAGACACAAATATGACAATTGAGTAACTAGATCTAATGAATGTCTTTTGGACATTCTACTTAATAGTCGGAAACACATTCTTTTAAATGCACATTACAATCTCTAGATTGACACTTGTTAGGTCACACACACACACACACACACAAAATTCATATGATGTTTGTAGTAACCACAAAGGAATTAAATAAGATATCTTTAACTTAGGAAAATCACAAATATATGGAATTAAATAAAATTACTTAATTAAAAAAGAAAAAAATAAATAAAATTGGAAAATACTTTTTTTTTTGTATCAGGGATCAAACTCACGACCTTGCACTTGCCGGGCAGGTGCTTAGGCTATTGAGCTAAATTCCTAGCCCAAAATTGGAAAACACTTTAAGATGAATGAAAGTAAGGACACAATATACCAAAACTGTGGGATGCAACTAAAGCAGTATTTAGGAGGTTTATTGCTGTCAGTACCAATATTTTTTTTTTAAAAGAAAGATCTTAAATCAATAACCTAAAATATTTGCTTTAAGAAAATAGAAAACAAAACACAAATGAAACATAATATAATAAGTAGGGGAATAATAAATATTACACAGAAATAATTAGAGACTAGAAGGACAGTATAGAAAATCATCCAGTAAATATAGTTGAGTGTCTTTATGTGCCTTAACTAGGGATTCCTTTGAGAAAGAATTTGAGAGAATTGTCTTTATGACTTCTGTGGTGCAAAACCTAAGCATCCATAACTAGAAATTTTCTGAATGGAAGACTCTGTTATTTCTGATATTGAGAGAAATTTTGAAAAAGTTGTAGTTTCTGCCCTTTTTTAAAAAGAGAAAACTAAAGACTGTGTTGCATGACAAAGATATACAGTGATCGGTGGATTAGTGATGAGTTGTAGATCAAAGCCTGTGGCACTGTTCTCATCATACACATTAACTCCTTAAGTAAAGTCTCACTTACAGCTGGACAGACTATGTCCAAGGGCAAGTGCTAAACAAATCCATGACCCTGTGTGTAAAACAAATGACCTCTGAGAGCAGCTGTCCAGGTGGGCACAGCTGTCTACAAAGGATGTCTGGGGTGTGCCCTATGGTTATAGCTATAGCTACTGCTTGTTAGGGGCAGCAACCTTTCAGACCTTATTGCTGAGAACCATGTGAGGCCTTCCAAAATTGATTTTCCCCCCATGATGGCTTTTGTACCCTTTAGCAACTCAGGCTTATTTTTTTGATTGAAGTAGACCCTAGTCATTTTCAGACTAAATGGATTTCAGAAGTTCTGAAAGGCTGAACTGTTTGAAAAATGCCCAGCCTACATGTGGCCACAGAGGGAATCTTCCTCTTATGCCAACTGTGCTCTAAATATTGAAATGTCATTTTCACAGCTAATACAGTTTTTCCAGATGAATTATTTTTCAAAATTGTTCGACATTAACAGAAGTACAAATTTTTGTTATTAAAAAGATTTCCCTTTGCATTTAAAATAAGGCAGTGTTACAACTAATGTTCTGTAAGTGAAAATGGGAATAAAGATGTCTCTAATGTCATTTGCCTCAGTGCAGTTTTTCCCAAGACTGTTGTCATCAACGTGCGGTAATTCTATCAAGAATGGGTTAGTAATATCTCTGGAATTAATTCCATCAGGACAGTCAGTACATCCATTTTGCTACTGACCATAATCTATGATAACTACATATGACCACAGTATATGAGGATGCAGTGCCAATTGCAGAACCAATGGTTCTGCTTGACAGGTAAGTTTGAAAACTAAGTATAAATTTTTCTTGGTTGATATCTCACTTTTTAATTCTCTGTGATCTAATACCAAGTATTCATGTTGTAAAGTTTTGTTTCACTTTAATTTTTTTAAACTGAGTTATAACATGCATGTAATTATCTTCAGTATACAACCTAATAAGTGTTTACTTATGTGTAAACACCGCCAGATCAAGATAGTGAAGATCTCTAGCACCACTTTTGAACCTGCATGACTAAGAGCGATCTTACATAGAAATACAGCAGTGCTGTATTTATCTCATCTCAACACAGAAATAGGGGAGGAGACCAATGGAGAAACAGGTGCTGAGAATGTGTTCAAAACACTTGAGGGAAGTGTTGGAATGAATGTAGGAATATATGAGGCATTAGTGTGTGGAAGTCCAGACCTTATCTATGTACTATCATTGGTTAGAGACAACTAAAATCAAGTAGTTAGGATAACTAGATGTAGAGAGGCATTTGATAAAATTTAGATGGCTATTATAAGATGCAAACATGAGATGAAGAGGCTGAGGAAAGACTTTAATTTCAAATTATTTCTACTTCACCATTTTAACATTCTTAATAAAATAAACACTTATTATCTCAATGATTCTTTCAATTATTCAGCTAGTTTTTACAGAACACCTACCGTATGTCAGAATATGGAAGACACTTGAAGGTAGCAATACCAATTGTCAGTAATGCCTTCTCTGAATCTACATCTTAACTATTTTCCAAGGACATTCTATCTCATAACTATTTTTGGTGCCTGCACTTTCAATTATATGACTATATTTACAGTTTTCTTTTTGTCTGTGACATTTGTACTTCTCAACTCAATGCTTCAGCAACTCTCTATGCCCGTTACATATCCTGCAGCCAGTAACTATGCAGCTTGCCTAGAAAATACAATGACTCTCAAATTGGAGCACTTTGACAAATGTGGACTAAGACATCCTATGTTCTGACTCCTTTTCTTCCTCCACCTCTTCCTCTTTTCCTTTTCTTGCACACACAGATATGGCTATGTGAAGAATAAGACATTCTTGTCCTTCTTTTCTTCTTCTCCTTCTCCTCATTCCCCTTCCCTTTCTTCTCCTTCCTCTTCCTCTTCCTCCTCTTTTTCCTCTTCTTCTTCCTCCCACTTGCCCTCTTTCTCCTCTTCCTTGCTTTATTTACTTGCCTCTTTTTCCTCCTTTTTAAAGAAAATGGTCTCAGAAACTGAATATATTTAGTTATTAGAGTCCTTCTTCGGCCAGCTGCACAAACTACTTCTGGGAAATAAAAGAAGAACCCCTGAAGCCTCTGAGGTGGGCCAGGCAGCAACCCCCTGTAAAATGCCTGGAACCTGGGAGTCATATCTGCTTCTATCCATTGAGTTAGGCTATGGTCCTTCCCTGCCTCTCAAAAAGCATTGACTCTTTATTGTACGCCCACTGTGTGCTAAGAATTATGCTATGTGTCAGTGATTTGAAGTAAACTTAGATTTAACTAAACATAGTCATTATCTTAGTTCAAGCAAGACAAGTAAGTATGGGGATCAATGTGTGAACAAGCTATCTTTAATAAGTCATAATTAAATCTGAAATCAACTATATGGATAGCATGCTACGGGATTGCTATGGAAGGATTTATTCTGCTGTAAGGAAGACTGAGGGAGGTTGTTTGGGCTTTGGAGTCCAAGCAAAATTTTATGACAGAAATACTATAAAGACGAAAAACAAGATACTTTGGAAATTATATATCAAAGAGAGTCTTGTGATTTGCTTACTTATTTAAATAATTATTAATTAATTTGTTTATTTAGTAAATTGTTTGATAAGTTGCTACCTAGTGCCAGGGATTAGCTAGACCTTGAGCATACAACCATAAGCAAGACCAGCAAGCTCCTTGTGCCCTATGGAAGATGAAATCTGGAAGGAGACCTAAGTGAAGCAGCTGCTCCCATTAGTGTTTCTTTGTTAGTAATCATGGTAAACAGAAGTAAGAGGGTACCACAAATATGCCTAAAGCATAGGCTGACCCTGTGTGCAGATTGTGGGTTTCTCAAAAAATAAAACTTAATTTAGCATCGGGATGATGATCACGGTATGTATTGGAGCAGTCTGATATACAGAGCTTTTGTGGGCTCAATTGTGTCCCTCAAAATTCATATACGGAAGCCCTAGTGCCCAGGATCCTAGAATGTGGCTAAAAATAGGTCCTCTAAGGAGATACTTCTTAAAATGAGGACAATAGGATGAACCCTAATCCAGTCTGACCTTATAAGAAGAAATGTGTGTATACAAATACAGAGGAAGGATACACACACAGGGATGGCTATGTGAGGAATAAGACATATCTGCAAGCCAAGGAGAGAAACCACAGGAAATCAGACCTGCTAACCCAGTCAGTTCTGATCTCCAAAACTATGAGGAACAAATTTCTGTGGTATAAACCACCTGGTGGTATTTTATCATGATAGCTCTTTTTGTTATGGAGCTGTATTTGGAGAGTAAGAAAGGTGGCCAGTGTGGCTTTTTCTGAGTAAATCTGTCCTCTGTCTCTGGGCTTCAGGATTCTCTCTTACAAGACAAAGATTCTGACTGACTGGCATTCCTGAAATTCCTTTTGCATCTGAGATATTGTAAATTTAATGCCTTGGGCTTTATAACCCCAGCACCCTAGGGAAAAAATGAGCAAGATTATTATTTGAGAATCTCTTAATGACTCAGAACACTTTGGAAAGCATTTGTGATTCATTAAGTCTTAACTGCAATTGATCATCAAATATTTGTGGAAGCATGGAAAGTTGTTTGAATAAACACTCACCACCGATGGTTAAAGAGTTCTGGCTAGTTAGAATTCTAAAATGAATATGCAGAAGAGTAAATTACTAACTAGAACTACTAAAAGTTACTTAGAATTTCTTTGGACAACTTTTTATAGTTAGCACTATTCTGTAAATAGAGAAACTGAGACATGGGGAGTGTTTTCATCTCAAGAATCCCTAGGAACCATGCACTCTCAGGGAGCAGACATAGCTGAGATGCATGAAGTAGATAGACCAGTGAGCCTTGAGTCCTGAACTGTGGTGGGGGTAAGGAGATGGCAGGACCAGACTCTTTCCATGGTAGATCCTCAGTGTCCTGTCAATTTACTTTCTCTCCTTCCTAAACTCCTGAAGCTCACATCTCATAAAAGGAACATCTAGGTAATTTGAAATTAGCCTATTTCAAAACAATGAAGAGTTTCTAGAGTTTCCCAGCATTAAAGGATGCAATTGATTAAATATCTACCCTGCACTAGCAAGGTTGGGGCCAGTTGATATAACCATATCTGTTCATCTAATTCCATCCAGATATCAGGTAAACTGCTATGGTTTTGCCCATTTTTGGGTGAGTCTTAGCATTAAGTAAGGTTTCTCTTCATGAATGGGTTATACATGAGAATGTTCTAGTCTGGGTGAGTCTTGGTATTAAGTAAAGTTTCTCTTCATGGATGATTTATGCATGAGGATGTTCTAGTCATGCTCATATTTATATCCAGTGGGATAGTGTCTTCAACACTGACAAGTATAAAAGGGTTTCAGTTAAATTTGTTCTATAGAATCCACACTATCATTGCATTTTCACTGCTAGCTTCTGGAAGAGAGGAAAAAAATTCCCCGGAGTTGTTTCCATCTAGGAGAAGGACAGAGAATTGGCAACCAAGGCCAAATGTACAATAGCCACTGCTGTGGACTCCAGAGATTCATAGCCCCAGTTCTGGAACAGGTCATCTCAAATGCTAAAAGGGCCCTCCTGTCCCAAATCAAATGGCTCTCATAGAACTGATATGTCCTAGGATCTCGCTGGGAAAGTGAGAGTTAAAAATGGCTTTGGATCACCTTTTGTGGACTACAGAAGCTCAGGCTACAGGATAATGCTCCTTTGCTTATTGTGTTTGTTAATTTTTCTATTTCTATGTTCCATAAAGATCTGAATCTTTTGCAGTCTACTGTTCTCTATTTATAATCAATGAATCTTCCTTGCCCACACTCAGAATTCTCACTGTTATCTTTAAATTATTCCCACCCCTTCCTTTGCCCATCCACTAACCTACTTTTCAAAAGGCCATTTTAAAAGCCAACTCATCAGAATCAACTAGGGAGCTTTGTAGATGGACTGATTTTAGGGCCTTGCCTTGAAATCAGAGAGATTCTCATTCAATAACACAGAACTAAGGAATATTTTTGAAACATCCCTCAGTAATATCTAATACATTAGCAAAGTCCCCAAGAAGAGGAACTGGGTGCTAGGAAGGTATAAGGGATCTTTTCACTATAAGCCTTTTCAATATTTTGGATTTGTTTCCCGTAAATATATTATTTATTCCTCCCAAATAAATAAAATTCAAAATGAATGCATAAATAAATAAATATATGAAAGCATGTTCCCTAGGTGATTCTGCTGTACAGTCAGGTTTGAATATCATTACACTAACTCTTCACAAGGAAGGAAAATAAATCTGAACTGCTCAGTTCATTTATCAGTTGATTAGTGCAGAATCTGCCTTACAGGCTGAATGCTTAATATAAGGACTAGACAGTGGGTGCTTGACACAGATTTGTTAAATTTAAATCTATCTTCATCTATCCTCCATGATAGATTGAGGGGAGCATGGTTTACTGGGTTCTCTGTATAGCTTTATATTTCATCTGCAATGCGAAGTTTCAAAGCACCTTATCTTGCATGATATACTTCGATTCTGAAATGTCTAGCACTGAAGTACACTTCAGGGTGGCCAGCCCAAAGGAACCGACGATGGAACTCCTTCTCTGGTCTGCTTCAAAGTCTTGAAAGAAGGTCTTTCAAGATAAATTTGGAAAGGGCCTTGGGTCAAAAGTCAGAGATGCCTGTACATAACGAGAGTAGTGGGGTTTGTGGAGACTTCAAGGAAGAGGATGACATATTATGACCAGATCCAAGAGAATGGGTGAGATTTTAGCTGGCTTGAGCTTTGGGATTAAAGCACTCCAGGTAGATTTATGAAAATTGGAAAGTCTAGGATAAGAAAAGGCTATGAGGAGGGAAGTATATATGTTTGGGGGAAATAGGGAGAAACTAGTTAGAGAGAAAGAGAACTAGTAGTTGCTATCTAGATAGACGGGTGGGACCAAGTAGTAAGAATCCTAATGAAAACAACACAAAATCTTCAACAAGATACATATACAGAAGAAATTATAATTATTGTATTATTATAATTACTAAATCATGGTTGGGAAAATGATGTGGATTATGACCCTGTAGGTAAAGCAGACTGCTATTTTAAACAAAAAATAGGCACAAATTCTTGCTGCAAAAGCTAAGCAGTATGTGGGAAACCAGAATCTCCAGCAAAAGAATGAGTTCCTGGGACAGTCAGGCAGGTTTCCATGTGGAACCTGCTGAGAATAATGAACTGAGAGCTATGAGTGGGAAGAATAAGAAGATAATCATTCCTGAAAGAAAGAAGTGTAGAAGCAGAGAAAAATAACTGTTTTCTCCCCGTAAATGTAACAGACAAAGAAATGCTGAGATGGGTGATGATAAAAGGTGGCCCATGAGGAGGTGGAGGATGCAAGTGATAGAAATTGATTCTCTGACAATTGTGAGTCCATTCAGGCTCAGAGGCAGAGCCAACTTGGACTTTTGTTCAGCATTCTCCGCTCAGTAAATTCCTCCTTTTCCCTGAAGTGTTTCTTACTGTGGTATTGTTGGGAGGGAAGGGATCTGTTCTCCCATCCGGATCTGAAAGCTGCCAGCCAGCCCAGTATAAACTGTGTCAGCAGATGCCAAGGGACGCCTGCAACATCAGAGCGTCCAGACTAAAGGAAGAGAGTGCAAAATAAAGTACCTGACAAGTAACCACTATTCACCCAGAAATGTTTTGAAGGGGAAATAGGAAAGAAATCATGCAAAACTATTATCTGACTCTTTCAGAGTCACTTTCACTTCCCTAGGAGACTGGGGAACCTGGATCACCCTTAAGAATTCTGGCCCCCAAACAAGACACACTTATTTGCTTTGCAGACTAAACAGAGTTTAAAAGTTCGGGGTTGCCTTTTGTTGAAACCTGAGACAGAATGCCTGCTGCTTTCTGACTTGTGACATTCGGTCTCAGGTTTTATAAACAAGGCATATTGTTCCATAGAATTAGTGCTTCTCCCGCTCTCTCGCTGTCTCTCTGTCTCTCTCTCTCTCTCACTCCCTCCCCCTCCCTCCCTCCCTCCCTCCCTCTCTTCCTCTCTCCCTCCCACTCTCTTTCTCTTCCTGTTAATAGCTCCTTGCATAGGAGATGGAGATGAATATAGAATACACGTTCATCCTACCTAGGGACTGAGTCTATACTGTTTCTCTTTTTGGCTTTGTGCAACTTCCCCTTAGGCTAATTCCTGAACAGCTTTTTCCACCTTGGTGTCTAGGGGGCTCTGAAATGTAAATTTGCATTGAAAAGGTTCTGGGGCACAATTTGGGATGAAAAGAGCTGGGTAAGAATGACTAAGATTGCAGCACAGAATTTAAGGAGGCACTACCTTGGGTTGTGTAAATGCAGGGCTGGCCCTAGGAGTGAACGTCTCCTAAAATCTAAATCAGGCTTCCCAAGTCATCATACTGCCCCTGTGTTCAAAGCAGCATGGCTTTGATATATTATGCAACTAGTCCACCATTTATTCAAGGGGTATATTTTTGAATATTATTCACAAATGTCAAGCAGTTTAACCTGCTTTTTATAATTTCCCACTAGTGATGATCCCAAACATGTCAACTTTATTGTTTTCTCATTCTTTTATGCAAGAAAGTCTTAAATACACAACAAGAAACCAAATGTGAATACATAAAGTAATAATCTTGGAGGTGTTAACTGCCATGTGATGTGCAACTTATGAATGGCAGGTACCTTGGGTGATAAAAGAATTTACCAACAGTTAAGGAATATAGGAAAGGACTTTATTAATATACTTCAAGAGAGTGGAGTGAGTTCCAAGAGAGGACCATTACCATCAGGATGAAAACTGGTGCTTAACAGGGGTTTGAGAATATGGAAAGGCTATGGGATGACCAAAACAAGCATCCAAGTTCCAGGAAGGCTTGCATTAGGTCAGTTCACACTTGGCTTATCTCACAGCAACACCTGCATTATGACAGTTACCTGTTTAAGAGGCCAGTTTGACATAGCCCACTACTTTGGTCCTCACAGAAGACCCTTATGGCTTGAAATAAGGTATCCCTTGCATTGGTATAGCTGTAGACAACAAGACTGAAGCAGCAGACTGCTGACTTGAGAACAGCTGCCTAAATGGAGAGGGATTGTAGTTTTTCCCCTACTGTGTGGTTGGTTACAAGAAATCTGCACTTCATAGGTGTGAAGGGCCAAGATTCTCAAATGACTTCCCACTTTAAAGGGTAATGGGGGGAGTAGATTCAGAAGGAAGGAGGACATGGACACGAGCACAAAGCAAAGCAAAATGAGGGAAGAGAATGGAGCCAGAAAGCTCTGGGAAGCAAGTTGCCTATTTCTGAACATTGCCAAACAAAAGAGGAAGCTTGTGAAGTTGAAGAAGCGCTCCTGAACCATGCCTCATCTTAAAAGTTCAGGGAATCAATTATGCAGTAAAATGATCAACAGTGAAGTGTGGAGGTCAGATCTGCATCTAGCTATTATAAGAAAAAAGATAATAAAGAGCAGAGCAACGTTCCTGCAAAAATTAAATCACGCCCAGAAAGATACTCCTCCTGAATAGAGCAAAATTGTACCCTATGATTTCAAATCTAACTTTAAGAGATTAAGAAAATAAGACAGTTAAGAACAATACAAATTAGAGAAAACTCAGAAACAAGGTGAAAAAACTCAGAAAAGAGCTATAAATGGTATAAAATATTGTGGTCTTTCTGTATTTTTATCCAAAGGAATAGAGACGTAAATATGGACACCAATTAGTAGAATTAACTGTATAGGTGTCTGTAGAAGTAAAACCAAGTCAGAGCTAGAAATGACAGGGTGAAATTTTCAATTACCAAATGCTTTGACAATTTATGTACAGCAGAACTCTAGTGAACATACGAGAAGAATGTACAAAGCATACACAAAGATAATTTTCAGGCTTTCCATAATCATATTGTAACTACCATTGGTATTAATGTCAGCAGTGTTATTCAGATTCTTCTGTGTGTATAGTAAGAGGAAAAAATGAGCAATTATGGAATATCCTCATTCTATCAACTCTGCTCTTCTTAAAAATCAAGACTCTCAGGGTGGCAGAAAGGCAATACATATGTAATAAATGGCAAGTCCATTGAAAGTGCTGTATGCTTGAATTTCAAATGTAAGAAGTAGAATAAGCTTGTCTTTATGTGGTGTGTTTGTATGTGTGTGCATGTGCTTGCATACACTTATGCGTGAGGGTGCACATGCATGTGCTTCCTGGTTCTGTGTAATCATGAAGAAGTTTGGAGGTGTGAGCAACACAGTAGCAATAAGGTAGGATCCAGAGTACTGTTTGAAATAAAAATTTCTCACTAAACAACACCCAGACTTCTTAATCAAACAGGTGATGCTGGGTTAGGGCCAGGAAAGCTATGATGAGCATAGACTCTCTTGTCACACACCCACAGGCAGAAATGACCGCAAAGCTATCAGAGACCACCTGGTTCATGAAAAAAGGACTCAGAATCGCTCAAAAAGGCTTCTGCTGGCTGTGAGACAAGTCATACTTCAGCAGTAATAAAAATCACGATGAGCCGAAATCCATTAAATATGTTTAAATCTGAGTTTAGAACATTAAAAGATAATCACTTTCAGAGGATGACAGGAAACCAATTCATTATGTTGAAAGTCAGTGAGTAAATGAAGATCAAGCATTTTTCTACCTTTCCTTTATAGACTGTAACACAGTTACTTATGAAACAATAGAAGTGAACATGTGTGTCTTTATAAAATATTTCAACTAACATACTCTAAGTGTCTTACTCCCATTATACGTGTGTGAACACATAAGCAGGTGTGTGTGTGTGTGTGTGTGTGTGTGTGTGTGTTTTGACTGCTGGCAGTATTTAATCCTTCTCTGTCTCCCTGCCAAACACTGGTGCTGTCTCCATTGCTGCCTATGGAAAGTTCAAACCATGCAAGTCTATGTGCACAAAAGAACCCTTGTAGCAGTTCTATTCCTTAATCATAAAAATCTGAGCCAGTCTTCTCTCCCTGCTGTCTCAGCCATTTTTGGGTCTGTTTGCAAAATCATCCACCCTCATCTCCAAAACTTTATGATATACAAGGTGTGACCAAAACATATAATGAATGCTTACATTTAAAATAACATTATAGTGAAAGACATGTTGCCATTAATTCACCCTCAAAATACTCCTTCTCACCTTCAATACACTTATCTATTGTTCTTGCATCTTTCTGAAGCAGTACTGGGAATTCTCTTTCATGAGTATTGTGTATCTTCACAAGAAATGATCCAAACTATAGTATGTGCTGCCGCAGAGTGCCATTCAATGGAAAGGCAGGTTCCTAAAAACATCACAGTGTGTCCCCATCCATCTTATTAATTGAATCTGGCACTATACACCTTCTGGCTGTTCTCCAAAGTCAAAATGACCATGAAAGATAAATGTTTTGAATTGAATCAGGACTTTGAAGTAGCCACAACAGTGTAACTAAAAACATTCCTGAAAGAGGACTTCCATAACTGCTTCAAAAAATGGCAAGAAATGATGGGATGACTGTGTTTGGAGTAAGGGAGAAATACCATGAGGGAGATAAGTGGCAATGTGTCTTTTACTGTAATAAATCTTTTAAAAGTTTTTCTAACATTCACCATATTTTCTGATAACATTTCATGAATAACAACCCTTCTCATCCTTTTTTAGTCTGTATGTAAGGCATCATTGGTTTTGACATCCATATCAGGTTTGAATAGGAATCCATTCTGTCTCAGTGGGATAACTGAAACATGTACAAAATCCAACTTGTTGCCTCCAATTTAAAAAAAAGTATCAGACATTCAATATCAAAGGTGGATAATATCATAAGGTGAAAGAAAAGCCAGGCCTTTTGTGTTCCCTATAATTTTTATTTTACTGATGTCTATTTTCGCAATTAAAACTGAATATATTTAAGGTATACAGTTTGATAACTTGATGCACATAGATGTGCATTAATAAGCACAGTTGACTAAATTAACATATCCATTAACATATCCAAATTAACTTCAGATAGTTTCTTCTTGTATACATTTTTTGTGAGAACATTTAAGATCTACCCTCTTAGCAAATTTCATGTAGACAATAAACTTCTGGCAATTATACCCATATTGCTGTACAGATTTTGAGAATTTAAATCTCTTATAGTTTGTGTAAGAGATGAACCATAGAAGCCCAAGGATTTCAGGTATTTGTTTAAAACCAAGTGTAATGCAATGTGATTTAGCATCCAGTTGATGATTTTTCCAACTCTGAAAGGATATAATGAAAATATGAAAATATAACCCAGAAAGTAAACGTTTCCTGCTTTATTGTAAGCCCAAGAGCAAGTGAAGAAAAATCATAACAAAATACACTGCAGTCATGCTAACAAAGTTCTGATTAGTTGGTTGGATTGGGTCATGAAGTTAGAGCAAATGAGTAGATGTGGATAGCAACATGTAACCTGCTGAAATGCTGCAGCTCAAGACAAAAATGAGACCATACACACTTGTAGAGGGTAAGGTGACTTGTTCAATGTTATCCACCTCACAGAAAGCTGAAGTGGACCTCCCCTAGTTAGTAATTCAGGCTTGATCCTTGTAATATTTCTGCAGCTTGCTTTCAATGTACATCCTCCATTTGGAGGCCATATGGTACATTGGAAAGTGCATGAGCTTTGGCAGCATTTTCAAACTTGCCTAGGTTAGTAAGCTTTAGTGATGTCATCTACACCATGTGGATAATGGGACCTGCTCCACTGGGCTGATCTGAAGGCTAGTGAGCCGATCAATTAAAGTGGTCACCAGGATATTTGGAACAGAATAGTAATGTAACTATTTCCTAGTGAGTCCTTGCTTTGCCAGTTCTTCTGCACTTGGTGATATAAAACAAGTGTCTGGAACTTGCCCTACATGGTCAAGATTCTTGGTTGGTCAAACCTAAGGTGCTATATGATAGACTACATATGCCCCCTGATATTTCCCTCTCTCTCTCTCTCTCTCTCTCTCTCTCTCTCTCTCTCTCTCTCCCTGTTAACAACTCCTTGCTGGAAACTGACACCTTTTTAAATAAGAAATATGATTCATCTTTTGCTGCTATGTCTACTTCCTTAACCTCCTTCTCACTGTTGATTTTTGCATGTCAGGTTGGGCTTATCAAGTACAAAGCCCTGGAATCACAGAAGGCAACTTTCCATATCACACTGAGTTACTCCCATGTGAACTTTAGTCTTTCCAGCAAGACTTTTAAGTTCAGCGGAGCTGAATTCATGTCTGCCTCATTCCCTGCTAAAACCCTTGCTCCTGGCACAGAGAAAATACCTGATTAATATCTATTGAATGATTGAAGAAATGTTTCTTTAACAGATGAATTTCTAGGGAACAAATTCTCCAGTGTTCAGCACTCTTTCTGTAATAAGAGATGGACTATTTTCTTTTCTTGCTTTTTGTTTTTTCTAGTACTGGTCATTGAACCTAGGCCCTTGACTGTGAACTACATCCTCAGCCTAAACTTTTTTATTTTTATTTTTGAGACAGGATTTCCCTAAGTCATTAAGTTGCCCTGGCTGGGCTTAAATTTTCAGTTCTCCTGTCTTAGCCTCCCACACTTCTAGGATTACAAGTATGTACCACCACGTCCAGGTGAGCTAAAACATTTTATAGGAAAGACTGTTATATACTCTATACTGACATTATATGTTATTAACATGTGGAAAACCTGTCACTTTGATATAATAGTGTGTATCTTTTATTGTAACTTAGAAAGTGTAGCAATTGTGGTAAGTAGTTTGTATTCATTATGTCTAATACTTATTAACTGCTCCCACCCAACCTACCTGTCTGTATGTTTCCGTAGCTCACTTTCAGACTTGTAGTCCAAATCTAGAAACAACAGAAAATGAAAGATGCTATTAGGTGTCCTGCATATCTCCAAGAAAGTACTAAGTAAGAATACATAAATAAATAAATAAGAATACCATCAGCAGGCAGTTAGCTCAACTTGGGAAATTCAGAAAGCTACAAAATATTTCAACTGGTTTTCTTGTCTTCATTTAAAGAGGAAATAAGGAAGAATGGAATTTTTAAAGCAGGTACCTTAATCCTATGTTCTGGGAAGGCAAAACCATGGTGGTAGACATGGGAGCTTTTTCTGCCTGTTAGAAATTATTAAAAAGACGAGGCTGAGGTGTTTAGCTCAGCGGCATAAGTGCCTGCTTGGCAAACGCGAGGCTGTAAGTTTGATCCCTGGCGCGCGCGCGCACACACACACACACACACACACACACACACAAAAGAATCACAAAGCTGCTAAAGGAAATGGGAAAATGAATCAGGTAGGTTTTTCCTTTTTCAAATTTATGATAAATTTTCAACATAAGAGATTTATTATTGTAAGGTAAAGAGGAATAAGATACTAGTAAATGTACTGATGAGACTAAACGCAAAGGTGAAACAGGGTTAGATAGGTGAAACTATCTAAATGGTTGTCAATTTGGATAGTTCATCTAGAAATGTATAAACTTAGGACTTTGATTGGATAAAAGAACTAAAAATAAAATTTAAAGGATTATTTCTTCCCTTGATATTTGCTAGTTAAGAGAAATAGGAATTGAAATAATTTCAAAAATTAGATTGAAAACAAATAATAAAAGTAATTCTAGACTAAAAATAATATAAGAATATTGATAGTAATCAATATTCAGCCATATAATAGTGATAAAAATAATCCAAGAGTTTTATAGACGCTGACATTTTTAGGCAAATTTTAAAAGCCTTACTTTTGTAAAAAGAATTACTTTTACCTCCCTAAGACAGGGAATGTTCTGAATTTTTTTTTTTATTTTAAAGAGAATAAAACAATAGAGGACAAAACAAAGCAGATCAGAACAGAACAACATAAGAACACAGCACTTTACAATAAGACAACCGGAAATTAAAAGTAGCTATCATAATTAATCATTTTCTGTTATTTGGTTCAGAATGCCCTGTAATTCTTTCATTCTTTTGAATGGTTTTATACTATTTCATTATGTTTGATATTATTGTATTTGAAACTATGTTCAACTATAGCAAAGAAAGGGATATTATGATAACTACTATTATGATTTTCTGAATATTTTAAACAAGGTTAAATAGTATTAAAATTTGCAAGGCTTTTATTGAATGTGAAAAGTCACTGATTCTCGGTCCTAGCTATACCTTAAATCTTTTTTCTGATTCATATCCCAGACTAACTAATTCAAAATCTCAGGGTATGGAATTTGGGCATCAGTTGTTTTAAAAATATCCACAGGTAATTCTATTATGCTGCCAGGGATGAAGAACACTAATTTAGACAGTAGGCTAAAGTTGCAAGCTTGGTAAAAATAAGAACTATGCATGATTTACTGAACACATAATAGATGCTCTATAAAGCCAGTGTTAATTGAGTAATTTATGAATTGCGTGGCATATCTATAATCAGGAAAGCCTATCAATACTTCCCATTCTATAATATTAGTTTTCAAATAGCACATGCTGAGTGATAAAATAGCATATGCCGAGTGTCCCCGTGGATGTGCATTCACATAATGAGATTTTCTAATCTCACATTATGATTTTCTAATCATAATCCAGAAAAATGAAAGATCCTTTGAAATGGAGCTGAATTTGAATGAGCCCAATTCTCACCACCTAAAGGAACCAGCTGCCTGTCTTGTTTTCAGTAGAAATGGTCCCTGAGCCTGTCATGGATGTGACACAATGCTGACATTCTGGTCTGAGAAGGTGCCATGCTTTCCCACATTTTTGACAGTGAAATGCTGTAAGACATATTTTATATCAGAGCTAGTGTACCCATATATTAATATCCGAAAGAAAATCAATACTTACTAGAAAAATGTGAGAAAAATCTCTGATGTTTTCTGTTGTATTTTATCCATCAAAAATGTCACTAAAACAACTTTAATTTATTGTCCCAGGAGGCGTCTTCACCCACACCTTGAAAAACACTTTAATAACTCCACAGTGCAGAGACTAGCCAAGGCACAATGGCAGTGCTCTCCTTCGGAAGAGAAAATGAAATTTCAGTGAGTGTAACTAACTCGTAATTTTCAATTCATTACACTTACACAAATGGATATATCACTACTTACTCTGTATTTCTTACATAGTGCAAATAGACCTCACAAGGGCAGGACTCCCATCTACCTTGTTTACTGTCCGATCACCAGTAACTTCTAACAATGCCTGGTTCATATTAGAATGTCACTAACTGGCCATTAAAGTGGTAAACACATAATGAATAAATTCCTGCTGTAGTGATTCCTGAACTGCAAAAAAAAAAAAATAAATAAATAAAATAAAATAAAATAAAAACTACAGGAAATTTTCAATTGTTTTTCAATAGCTTTCGTTTTACATGTAAGTCCTAGTTGTACGATTTTCAGCGTTTTCAAGAACCAGCTATATAATCATTAGTTTTAAAGGAATTATTAAAGATACATGACATACTTAGAGAAAAATATCATGGTGCTCTTAAAACTTACCTCGGGTTTTATAATATTATCCTGGTTTTGAGAAAGAAAGGAAGCAAGCCCAGTCTGGGAACCAGTGCCATGCACAGGCCACCATCGGACTGGAACAGACTGACTCCAGCCCCTTCCACTGCACAGCTTGGCAAATAAGAAGTACCAATCCCCCCACCCCCTTTCCCCATCCTTAATCGACCTGCTTATCCAGAGAAATACAGGCTATGATGATAGCTAAGGAGTTGATATGCAATTGGAAGCCTGGGGTGCTTTGGTGTTTCACTAACATTGCAGGTCTAGGGCCACTGGTCTGATCATAGGTTCAGAGGACAGCAGTACACAGTGTGGCATCTAGCGGGGAATCTCCTTCTGAGGGTTGTAGCCATTGTTGGTTTCCTATGGTCTTGTTTTGGAAGTCTTATATCATTTCCATTAGGTTTTAATTTCTTTTGCTTTGTTTGATTATGTCAAATCTGACGGCAGGAGCAGCTATTTCAAAGATAGCAAGAAATATTATGGTAGCAATTTTGGATTTACTATTGGCATGTTTTAAAGTACTTTATTGCTTTCAGTGTTTTGTTTTTGTTGGTTTTATTCTATTCTGTTCTGTCTGATTTTTACTATATCTGAAGTTATCTGCAGCTGTTTTGAAGACATTAAAAGGCATTATGGCAACTATGTTGATTTCATAATGTTTTGAAGTCTTGTATCTCTTACACTGGGTTTTTTTTTATTGTTTTAATTCTGTTTTATCCTCTTAAAATAAAAATAAATAAAAATTAGAAATATCCTGGTTTTAAAGTTTATGACTCTAAAATCAAGATTGCAGGGGAGAGAATCTTATCTATCTTTGGAATAATTGTTTATTCATAGCAAGTTGTAAATATCTTGGCAGGAATGTAGGCAGACCTTAGAAGTAAGAAAGCTATCAAATCAGAACCCCAGAGGTCATGAATGCAGAGTGCCACTGGGGCTACAAAATTCTAGAAAGGTTCTGACCAATGAGGGGATTAGGAAAAATAGACATGACTAGTAATGGACACGTGATGGAGGAAATGAAGGGCTTCCTGGCAGGGTACTTGTGAGCACAAATGTCACCCATGGAGAGAAAGAATAGAGGAAAGGGTGAGAACATAGAACAGTAAGTCTTTATCCATATACACACAGAACATAGCAGATCTATAAATGTAGGTAAGCCAGTTGTTGTAAAGTTGAGTGATTCCTATGTTTCAGCTTGAAATTTTGTCATACTAAAGACACCTACACTATACTGTCATACTAATAGAGAAAGCTCCGTTACTCACTTGATATTTATTAAACTCTTGTCCTGGGAATACATAAATCAAATGGTTAGTATAGTATGCAGAGTCACTGTCCTTGTGAAGTGTCTATTCTAAAAGGAAATTTAAACACATATATGAATACTAATTAAGTAATATTATTGGTTATAAAGAGCCATGGAGGAGATGGCCAATAGTACGATAAACACTTGAGCTATGTACTAAAGCATCATAAACAAGGAAATGCTGGGCATTCTAGGTAAAGATAACAGTATATGTAAAGGTCTATCGCAATGAAAATATGTTATATTTGATGACAGTGTGACTATGAGATAGGGATGAGAACAGAATTAATAGAAAAATAATAAAGAATCCACACCACACAGGTACATGAAGGATACCCTAAGGATTTGTTACTGTTCCTTGAGAAAGATAAGAAGTCAATTAAAGATTTCAGGCAGAGTTCAGAAGAGTGACTATTGTGGGGGAGGGATTGGGGTAGGATTTAATGATAATATGTCTGTCTCAGGTTGATCCCAGGGCAAGTGACGTTTCTCAGTTGTTGTGAATAGCTGAGTCTAATTCTGAATATTACTGTTCTGTTAGACAGCAGCTTTAGTTCTATCACTGAATGATCTTTCCAGCATATCCCCAAAGCTGTCCAATTTACTGTCCAGAGAGGTTCTCTATCTTAGACCATTTCTCATTAGAAAATGATCTGAAAAGGAAAAAGGCTTTTCCTGTCTATTACTACTGAAGAAAATCTTCTTGAGAGAGGCTCACCTTAATCCTAGGCCTGTAGCTCATGCACTCCAATAATGATTTGCAATAAATCTGCTTAAATCCTCATAGTGTCTCCCTTTTAATCCTCAATTCCTTCCGTATAGATCAAGCTTGGAAAGGCATAAATCCTTTTACTTATCAGGAAAAACCCATAGCATCCTAAATTGAGAATATAGTTCTACCTGTATTAAAATTGTAGTGAAATTTTGATGGAAATGCAATTTCACTTTCCAGATGTGAAAAATAAATGCCAGGCTTGGGACTCCTGCATCTCTCCAAAGCTCTGTCTCAATAGCTAGGATGTATTTGTCTAGGACTTTTTAAAAATGCTTTTTTCAAGGTTAGATAAAATACAATCATTCTATGAAGCATTGTTTATTTAAATTTATTTTATTTTAAAGAGGATAAAACAGAATAAAAAAATCAAAACAAACCAATGTAAGAAATACAAGACTTCAAAACATTATGAAATCAACATAGTTACCATAATTCCTTTTGATGTCTTCAAAATAGCTGCAGATAACTTCAGACATAGTAAAAATCAGACAGAACAGAAACAATAAAAGAAAACAATGAATGCAATAAAGTACTAAAAAAATGCCAATAATAAATCCAAAATTGCTACCATAATATTTCTTACTATCTTTGAAATAGCTGCTCCTACCATCAGATTTAACATACTCAAACCAAAACAAGATAGAATAAAACCCAACCAATAAAACAGTGGAAATGATATAGGACTTCCAAAACAAGATCATAGGGAATCAGCTATAGCTACAAACCTCAGAAGGAGATCCCCCTTAGATGCCACACTGTGTACTGCTATCCTCTGAACTTATGATCAGAACAGTGGCCCTAGACCTGCAATGTTAGTGAAACACCAAATACCACAGGTATCCAATTGCATTTCACCTCCATAGCTATCATCACAGCCTGTGTTTCTCTAGATAAGCGAGTCACTTTATGGGGTAGAAGGTATGGGAATTGGTACTTCTTGTATTGCCATATTGCCAGCCCACGTGCTGGAAGGGGTTGGGGTCTGGCTTTTCCTAGTCTGGCAGCAGCCCACACATGGCACTAGTTCCTAGACTGGGTTTGTTTGCTCATGTGGACTTGTCTCTCCCCCAGTCCCCGAATGGTGCTGAATCACAGGGAGAGGCTTGGGTCTGGCTTTTCCTGGTTGGTCAGTGGCCTCCACATGGTGCTGGTTCCCAGACTGGGCTTGTTTGCTGGTGCAGCCTTCTTCTTTCTCCCCCAGGCCGCAAATGGCACTGACTCACAGGGAGAGGCTTGGGTCTGGCCTTTCCCAGTCCAGTGGCAGGCTACGCATGGCACTGGTTCCCAGACTGGGCTTGCTTGCTGGTGTGGCCTCCTTTTCTCTGCCCCAGTCTGTGAATGGTGCTGACATGGGAAGAGGCTTGGGTCTAGCTCTGAAGTATTGTTTTTTACAATATTTGTTCTTGAAAAGTTTAAGCATGGTAAATGTAAACCTACTAAGTGCCAGTATCAAGTGTGAAAACTTTATTACACAAGTTCATTTTGCCCTCATGATTATTTCAAATGGCAGTACCATTTATCATATCCATTTACAGATTAGGAATATGAGGCTGTGAAAGTTTTATTTGCTGTCTAAGAATATGCTAGAGCTGGACCCTGTGGGTACAACTCAAAATCCCCTCTTAATTTTGACATAATACATAATGCAATTGTATCAATTACCTAAAGTGTATAAGCACCACACAATTTTTTGACAGACTCCTAGTAGAGGTGGTGACTTCAGCTTAGAATTCAACCCTGTTAGGACTTGTATAAAGACGTCCCCACAAAGCCTTGTGCAGTTGTAAATAAGACTTTTTGGAGGTGGCTGGATCTGGAGTGTGTGATGCTGGGATCAAGAAAGTGATGTTGGAATGTAATGCTGGGATTGATTCATGGTACAGTACAAGGGCATGATACATGGTAGAGTACAACGCTGACCTCACCCCGGGTGCGAGTGCTGCCTGCCATAAGGGTTAGTAGCCTGGATAAGGTATAAGGGACAGAAATAGGGTCATTGTTTATCACTCACTGCTTGCTGGCTTGATGGCTTCTGCCTGCCATGAACTATTTCTGCTCTGCAGTGCTCCTCTGCCACAACACCTGCCTTGGAGCCAGACAACTATGAACTGATACCTCTGCAAACTGTGAGCTGAATAAACCTTTCCTTCTTTAACTTTGAGTGTCAGGTATTTTGTCTCAGTAATAACAAAAGTAACTAATACAAGCACTATCTGTCTTCTATAAGCTGACCAAAAGAGCCAAAAGAGTCCAAGTACTGGGAAAAGAAACTTGCATCAGTGCAAGAAATCAGAGATGGCATCACATTCACATCAGAAATCTCTATGAATTATGATACAATGTAGAAATTACATGGACTTCCTCAGGGAGCTAAAAGAAGCAAATCTTCAAGAACTGGGGAACCCCCAATGTGGATGCACAGTGGGGAAGAGGGGCAGGCTACAGGACAGTGGGTTCTCTCTCTGAAGCCCTTCTGCTCTCTGAATCAATCCACAGTGGAATCAGAGCAGCAGGTAGTGTCCATCAAAGATGGTTTAGGGGGGTGGAATGTAGATTCAGAGGCAATTTAAGAACAGCTGGATGGATTTATTTTTTCCCCCTTCTGTGATGCCAAGAAGTAACAAAATGTTACCTAGAGCAAACATTTCAATCAGAACATGGATTCATTCAGAATATAAACTGTTCTTAAGGAAGATAGCTTATTCTCAGGAATGCAACATACATTTGCTCAGTAGCCTTGTTATTGTACAAGGAAACTCCCTTTGGTATTTGTGGTACAAAAAAGATGTAGTGGGGTATTTGCTGGTGTACAAGGTTCATAAATTTGTTTCTGACCTTGTTTTCTTCTAAATTCTACCTCTTTCACATTCTACAAGGCCCAGCTCAAATGTCCGCTCTTGCATAAGAGCCGTTACTGAACACACTCCCACTTTTACTCTTCCTAAGTAACTCTTCAACCAGAAGTACCATGGCCATTCTTTTTCGGTTATTTGCTCATCTTTGTTGTTTAATTTTTAAAGGCATATTTGTACAGGGTAAAAAACAACAAAACTAAATGCCAAGAGGGCATGGATTGAGAAATGTCTCCCCACCACCCAAACCTCTCAGTTTTTCCCAGGGACATTTTTTTGTTTGTGGTTTCTTGAAATGTCTTTCCAGAAATATTGGTCTCTGCCAGTAAATGGATGTTTCATTTGCACATTATTCTACCTTATCTCTTCCTCAACTTAGCATATACAAGTATCTTGTATATTAGTGTATATGAGGCATATTGACCAACTTCATCTATTTTTAAGACTATCATTATTTCCCTCTCTCTTGTTTGGAATCTTCATGGTGAATCTACATTGTTTCTCTTATGACACATCCCTTGATTAGATCTATTGTCCATCTACATATGAACTTCCTTGCTAGATTTACATAGTCTTATGAACTTTTCTTATTCCGCTAAATTTTGCCTATTACAACTCAGGCTACTATAATGATCTTTGTGCTAGTCTGTGAATCTATCTTTTTATTTCTCTTAGTCAAATGTCTAGAAGTCGAATTCCTGGGTTATGGGATAGACGTATTTTTTAAAATTTAATTGTTTTAAAGGGAATCAAACAATAAAGTGAACTGAAATAGTAATGACAGTAGGAAATCTACAATAGTTACTAAATTGCATATTGTTGTCCTCTAAATAGTTGCTTGGTTTTAGACTCGCAAAATTAATTAAACAATGCAGTTCCTCTGAATCAGCTGGTTGCTCATGGTGGTGGCTACTGTTCTCTCCTCAGCCTGCACGCTGGTCCGTTCACAGGAGGGGGCTGGCTCACAGGCAGAGGCTTAGCTTCCTGGTTTTCCCCATTCCACACTCCACTCAGCTCACAAGTGGGCACTTAGCTTCCTTCCTGATTCTCCCCATTCCATGTTGATAGACATATATTTAACTTATCTAAGAAACTGTCAAAAACCATGTCCATAATTGTATCATATTAAACTCTACCAGCAATGTATAAAGGTTTAACTGTTCGAATAATATTTGTTACTGTCAGCATTTTAAAACTTTAGTCACCTTAGTGTATGTAAAATGATATCCTGTAGTAGTCTTAATTTATATTTCATGATGACATTAATAACATTCATCCAACATTTTTTCTTTAGTATCTATTCTGGTCTTTCATCATTTCTTTAAAGATGTGTCACATTTATTTCTGTTAATGAGTTATCAAATAAATATATTGGGAATATTTTTCTTAGTCTAGGCCTCTGTATTCATTGTCCCACTGAGCAATTTGAATTCTACCATGACACAGTCAAACAATGCTTGGAAAGCTGAAGTGAGAATGTGGGTGCACTGTAAAGAGTGTCAACTTCTGGGCATTAGCAAGTGCCATGCTTTGTGATCACATAGCCTCTTTTTTGTTCATACATTCCTGGTTACTACTCTATTGGTGGATGATCACAGTTTGAACTGAAACTCCTTTTGAAGAGACTTTAAGGGTTTGAATATGCTACAAAGTCCAACAGCATGAATTGACAAGTGAGTCATTAAATTTAAGACTAAGTTGTGGTAAATGCTTTATCTAAATTATTTTATGTTCATGATGCTTTAGGACTTGCCACATGTGCTGTCAGTTAGTGGTATTGGGATGTTATTAAGTGATAAACTTCAACTTTGAAACAGACACATTTTTGGAATAAGCCAAATGCAGTATTCATGATGATCTGTTACATTTGACAGATATTTATATGTTATATTTCCAAATGAGAGATTGATATTACAAACATTCATAGTGAATTACATTTAGAGAATTACTGCTCTAGATATTTGTTATATAATGGTTAATATTTGGAGTGAACATCCTCCAGAAATGACTGAAGTGAATTTTGTATACTTACCTGGCAAGGGAGATACTATGATCATGAAGTGAATTTTGTAATCTCAGAATATCCTTGTCTATCATCACCAATTATGAATTTTTGGTTATAAAAGAGAGAAAGAGGGGGAAAACCTTTAATCAAACAAAAAGAGGGATAAGTATGATATTTAGTGGCTCAGAAAATTGAATGAGTCAGAAATATTTCTGTATTCAAGCAAAGACTGACCCAATAACACATATGTTGTAACCAGAGTCTCATTTTTCTTTTTGCTTTGTCTTTTTAGTGTTGCTTGCATCCCTAGGCTCCACACATTGCCTCCTGCCCCACTTTAAGCTCTCTTTACTTTTTTACAAATGGCTGCTACTAGCTACAAACTCACAGTCTTGAACCACATTGTCCCAGAAAAGAGAATCCTGTATACATCCTTAGATGCTCTTTTTCTTATTGGTTCAAATTTTCTCAGTTATTCCTTCTGAAATCCTGGTTGTCATAGGGAAAGGAGACAATGACTGGCTTAAGTTAACCCTGGTCTGCGCACGGAACAAGGGGTGGGTCAACCCTAACTGAGCCACAGGGTCGGAGAAGGGTGAGACATCAGAAGGGAGACTGAAGAAATCCTCTGCCTGGCCGAGGTTTTAGCCTTACCTTCCGGGTATGGTGAGCTAAAGAGCTCAAAGTTTTATGACATTTAACCTTTCCTTGTTTTGTTAACCTCTGGCTTTGAGATTTCCCATATCATACAATTAATGCCACCATTCAGGGTACCTGTAGGTATATTTTGTCCTTAACAGAGGCCTCTTCTTCTTGGCCTAGAAACTGTTTCTTCTACATTTAAGAGTACTTATCATTCAAAGGCCTCTAGACACAAAATCAAACAACCAATGTTTCATTTCAAAACATACATTTACTGTGTTTCTACAACTCTAATGAGGAGTGTACCTAAGTGGTAGAAGTGCCTGAATGATCATCATCACCACCATCCTCCTCCCTGCTGATATTGAGTTTGCACATTATATACACTGCTGTGCTCCAGTATTGGATGTCATGTGTTTGTAAATCCTTTACAACTTCCTAGACCCAGATCTGGGTCTCCCCCAAGAAGACCTTTCTCAATTATCCTGAGTCTTAAGGCTTAGTACCTTCATTGGATTATATTGTTTATCTAAATTATTTATCCCTCTCTGCCCTGATCTGAGATGTTAGCTGCTCAAAGACAGAGCTCTTAACTTGTACCTTTCTGTATCCTCAGAGCTTGAACAGTGACCTTGAACATCTGGGCCTCAACAAATATTGGTGATCACTCAAGACTTCAACTGTCATTCCTTGGAGGAAATCAGGAAACCTTTATGCCCCAGAAGAAAGCTCTTTGTGTAAACCACGCCACTGGTCATCTTTGAGTGATCCTGGCTTTTTCTCAATACTTCTCACATTAAGAAGATTAAAGATTTAGGAGCAGAAATGTTTCCCTTAGCATTCTATGTTCAGTGTCATTCCAGTAATGGAACTGAGATAAGCATTTCTATTATTTGAACTTTGTGACAAAGAAAGTTGATAAAAAGCAGAAAGACCATAGACATTGGAATCACATAGGTCTAAGTTTAAACTGTAGATCTGGTGCTTATTGTCTGCATTATCTGATGGGAATTAATGTTTATAAATATTAGCATATTCCTCCATAAAACTGGAAATATAATTCTTATATCAGAATGTTGGGAATATTTTTGTCTCTATCTCAACTAAATATACTACATTATAACTCAATTTTTATGCTCTCCAACTACTAGAAATAGCCACAGACTTCAAAGTTTTAACTACCCAGCTTACAACAAGTTTGCCATTCAGACTCCAAGCATAGTTACTGCACTTTTGATCAACAAACTACCAACCCAAGACTTTCCTGCTGTGGCCCCATGTTTGAAAACTTTCTCTTGCAGTACAGAGAATAGTAACACTTATGATAACCGTTTTATCATAAATGATGCATATAGCATAAGATCTAGGGTGGGACACAGGGTTTCCATGCGAATGCCCAAGTGGAATCATATATCACTGTCCTTACATATCAATGTGCTCACCAAAAAACTCCTCGAAGCCTCATTTTCTGAAGGTTTTACTAAGCTTTCCTTATGTAGGTATGATTGATTAGATTACTGGCAATCTCTAGCTTCATTCTCCTCTCTAAATTTTGGGCGGTCCAGAGTGCCATTCCTCCAGTCAGATGGTAGGTCTTTCTGGTGTCTAACTCATCTAATCCAAGGGGGCTCATTAGCGTATCAAGGAACTGCTGTTACTCAGGACATTTCAAGAGTTTTAAGAGTTCCACAGTAGGACACTTGAACAAAGACCAGACAAATGTTTTATTATACTATAGGAAGATTGTGCAATAGTGGATGAAAATATTATTTTATGAAAAAAGTGGACACAGAACTAATCAAAGCACTAAATTTAAAGACTTAAGTTTTATAATCAACTTTCAACACCACTGGCCCCTCATCCTTTTTTTCTACTTTTCTGAACTCTATCTGATTCCTGCCATTTAAAAGACTCAGTGCATACAGTAGGTAATGCAATCATGGCATAACTGAACATGAAAAGGAATTTGTTATAAATGAAGCTTGGGTTTAATTGATGAAGTAGGAGAAACTTCTGATGAAAGAATGAATTTTGAGTACTCTTCATGAATCATATTCTCTCACATTCCAGGAAGAATAGAGAGAAATCTGGGTAACTTCCCTAGGACAATGCAGTGAGGAGGAATGCAAGGGGGACAAAACTAGGTCTTGGCACAGTTACAGATATAAGGAACATTCGCGCTGTGCTGACGACACAGATGTGCTGGAAACAAGCTATGATCTTCACATTCTACAGGGCTATTTCAGCTTCGCATTCCTGGAGGAACTTTTCTGGGATACTGTCTCTTGCATTGTCTGTATCATCTGTGTTTGCCAGACCTCAGATGTATGAAAAAATTGCTTTGACTTTGGGATGTGTCTGCTACAGTGAAACAAGCAGGAGCCACACGTCATTTATTAGTCACGAGTTTGAATGTTTCTCTAAGAGTTTCCACTGTTTCTATCAACCCAGAGATGATTCCATTCATCCTGAAATATCTAAATAATTAGACTCAGAAATGTGCAGAGGCAGCAGGACCTCTGTCCAATAGTCTGATGACAGGATGAAGGGAAGAGTTCTGTGCAAATCTTTCATTATATTTTGTGCTTCTAAGGCACAAACTTCAGCTGCTCATTGTGTATTAAACACTTGGTATCCTGTCTGGCGCATAGCAAGGACCTGATGGGAAGTAATGAATAGCACACAAAATAGGACCTCCATGAAAACGGAATATGGATCCACAGTGTACTTCATTCCCAACCCCCAAGATTACCACCTGCTCCCTCTAAGTATTCTGCCATGATTTTTCATATCACTGTAATGAGGTGTCATTGTCAGGATATTATAAAAGGTCAGAGTTCACGTTACTATGTTCAGTAAGAAAAGAACCAGGTTATAAAATTCAACATAAGTATGACTGCAGCACTTTCCTTATATACATATGCACATGTAGAAAAAACACTGGGCAACATCAAAATATTAATAGTTCTAAATTTTTAAATAGTTTTGAGTCATCATTTATTGTTTCCTTTTTAATCTCTTCAAAATGTTTACAATGCTTATTAATTAGTTTTATCACAGCAAAACTCTTTTAACACAACCCTACATGCTTATTATAACAAACAATGTGAGTCAGAGACCACCTGAAAGGCTTCTGTGAAAGCAAGGAGACCTAATATTTAATATACCTAACTCTTAACACAACACTACATGCTTATTATGACAAACAATGTGAGTCAGAGACCACCTGAAGGCTTCTGTGAAAGCAAGGAGACCTAAGATTTAATATACCTAGAAGCAGGCAGATGGAGGGTGAAAAGACCATCCATGGGAACAAAGAAAAGTGGGGCTTTTTATAAGGGAGAGAAGTTGTCTGACAGGGGCATTATGTGAGGGGGTCTGAGCAAACATCAGTGATCGAAGTTCTCATAACATCCAGTGAAAATGTATGGATGTTAACAGATGTCCTGGTGTGGGGAAGATTCCGTTCTTTCCTTTGCCTTGTCTCTTAAGATACCCTGTCCTGTGTTGCAGCACCTGTGCTGGGCTGTGGCTTTTGGCTGAGAACAATGGTAGCTGCTGAAGAACAAGTTGGATACTCAGCAAGTAAGTTGCCTGAGTTGAGCCTGACACTTATGCATACATTGCCCTGTGGTTATTCTGAATTTTTTTTCTGTGTGTCTAAATGATAACCTTATCTCCCAAAGTGGAATGAAGTGGACTATAGGGACAATGCTTCCTATTTTATTTATGTGATTGCCTTTTTTATTAGGTTCTTATGTTCATCAGTTTCTGGGCAGAAACATTTGCTTCCCTTAGTGTGGCTTCTTTCAGCTATCTAAGAAATGGAATCCCAGACACCAAACTGTATTATTTATGGGTGAGGACAATGGACATATTGGCGGCCTAAATTTATGTTAAAACTCCCTGCAAATCTTCTCTAAGTCTCTTACAAAACCCTTTAAAGTTTCACAAGGCTGTGCCCTCCTAAGATTCCTCCTAAGATGACTCTGAACATGGCACATCACACTCCTCAGAATACAGGCTGATAATTCAAAGTGCCAGGCGCAGAATGCCTTCAGAATGGTACTAGTTCATTCTCAGAAGCTGATTTAGAGACAGAATGTGGGAGTGAATAATATTTGGTTATGGACTATTCCAGAACAAATTCACTCATTGATTCCATAAATATCAGATGAAAACCATAGTGAGAATGTGTTGAGAACAAATAAGTCTTCATTTTGTGTGTCTTACCCCCTTACTGCAGGAAAAATCCTCAGAGCAAACATATAATTTAAGGACATTTTCCTCAATTCTGTGATGCCTCAGTATCAATAGATGCTGGCTATGGAAATAAGTCCACTGTTGTATTTTGATCTGCAATGATCTGCAAAGACCCTTGTGTTGAAGGGTCTCACAGTCCATGGGACCATGGGGCCACTGGGAGCTGGTAGAATCTTTAAGAAGTGAGGCCCACACAGTTTTCAAATTAAAATGCCTTACTCACATGGAACTCCTTCTCAAATAACTGAGAATTAGGAAAACATTTCCCCTCTACATGTTAAGGTTTATTTATTTATTTATTTTTTTTGTGGTACTGAGGATGAAACTCAGGACCCTGTACATGCTAGGTAAGTACTCTACCACTGAGCTACATTCCTAGCCATGTTAAGTTTTAAACCATAGTAATGGAAAGCTCCATTCTCTGGCCCATGGGGAGTGGCCTTACTGACTCTAGCTGGTCATGCCTGGGCCATTGCTATGAATCAAGTCCATATAATAGAAACTTTGCCATATGCAAGCAATTAACAAATTCAGAAACAGTAACAGAACTTAAGAGGCCCAAAGGTAAAATTTTTTATTTTATGTGAATAATTAAGTTTTCTACAGGGATTGTTTGAAAGTATGTTTGGTGTGCTCCGGAAGCTTTATATCCATTTGTGATATTAAAGAAGAGAAGGACTCTGGAAAGAGGTCTTTTTTTTTCTTGCAATTCTAAGGTTGGCATTTTCTTGTAAATGCCCTTGTTGGCAGTAATCACTTCCCTGGTGTTGCGATGTAATGCTGCTTTTTTCTTTCATCTAAGCTGTATATGTTTCAATATCTGACCATTCAAGTCATTTTAACAACAGACACAAAAAGAAATTACTTCAGCCACTTTTCTGAGATGTTGGGATAGATGCTGTCATTTATAGCCACAGGCTAGAAGAAATCTCTTCAAGGAGCAGGGGAATCTGTTCCTGGAACCTTATCTGTTTTATTGCAACATGATGAAATATGAACACTTTCACATATTGTGTTTTCATCCACTGATAGACTTGGCTTTTAGTCTTCAGTGATAATGATTAATACAAATTCTCAATGACTTAAGCACAGAAATAGGGATTTACCACCAATCGTCTTATAAAAGGCCAGAAATGCAATTTGAAATTGGAGAAAGAAATTCAACCAAAGTGGAAATTTCCCGTGATGCCAGTGAGCCCGTCAGTCACAGCTTGGTGTCTCCACTAAAAGATCTGTCTCTCTCTGCACAGGCACAGTTGGCTGAGCTTGTGTTTCAGATGCATAAGCAGCCTCAGCGGTTTCCCTTTCTTGGCAAATACAATCAGACCAGGAAGTGATTTGGGATTTCAGTAGAAGACTTACTCTACACGTGAGCTGTGTGCTTAAACAAGATTTTCATTAAAAAGCCAAATAATGAATTAGCTCAGCAAACAGATCACTTGGCCATGATGTCTGATCAGCATTTATTTAAATCTGGCACCATCAAAGCAGATAATTCTTTCATTTCTAAATATGTATCAAGGGCTTAGTTTATATCATGCAATGTTCTAGGCCCTGAGATTTCAGTAAAAACAAAACAAAAAACAAAAAAAATTTCCTTCCTCTGTGGTACTTAAAACTGGGAATCATGAGAATTAACAAATTAAAGAAAAGAGGACAGAGAGAGAGCAGAGCAGGAAGAGAGGAAGGAGCAAGAACTCTGAAGGAATCATGGGATATATGTACATATGTATGTTAGCCCTGGCCTTTACACAGCTAAATCAGATTTTGTACGAGGACTTGGAACTGCACTGAGCATCTGCACAGTGCTTACCACAGCAAACAGGTGATGCAGAGTTTGATCCTAGTAACAGGTTTGGCTGGTTGCAGAAAGCCCTGTAGCCACTTAATGAATTAAGCTAAAACAACTAATTACTGAGACTCCTGGGAAGATGGCAGATTGATAGGTAGCACAGTAGAGAGCCTCTCTGAGAAAAACAGCTCAGATGCTAGAATTTAACACCATGGAGAAGACCAGACAAAAGGAGAGGGATTCTCACGACCCAGACTGGAATGAAGGAGAAAAGTAAACAACCAGCGGCAGAAAAATAGCATAACAGAGATGAGGCAGAGAAGATTAGCTATACTCTCTAACACAGATGGCCTGGTTACACTAACAAAAAGAAACACAGGCAGAGTAGATCAGGAGATAGGGTCCATCGAGATGCTCTAAATAGGAAATATAACCAACCTGAAAGAGGCTAATGAACCAAAAGTCAAATATGAGAAAACACTGCTCTATGTGACAGGGAACCAGAGAGAAATAGGGCCAGCTCATCCAGCAGCTGCAGACAGGTTGGAAACTCATGACACTTTTGTGCAGTGGGGAACTATTCAGCTATAACAAAGGAAAACCTGGAGGCTTTAGTAAGTAAAGGAATATAGCTCATGATCAAGCTCAGAAGTAAAAAGGTTCAGAACCACTTAGGTAGATAGCGGGTTGCCCCCCTAATATAAAAACTAAAGGAATTAGTGAGACCCGAAATGTACAAAGCACCTTGAGAAAATGAAAGGGGAAGAATTGTCTAAAAAAGGAAGGCAGAGGACATTGTTAATAGTGTATCAGGATTTAAAAGCCACATTATTCTTATAACTCTGTTTAGTTTGATTTTATTCTGTTCCAGTCTGTCTACTAGTACTAGATTTGAGGGCACAGACAGCTATCCCCAAAATAGCAGTATATACTATGGTAACTATCCTTAATTTCCTATTAACTTAAACTGAAGCCCTACTTACACTGTCTTACTATGACTGATATTATTTGAATCAGGTTTGTTATATCGCGGTTTTGTCTTGACTGATTCTATTTGAATCTGGTATGCTTGATAGAATCAGCTCTGAGAGTAGAGGCAACTACTCTGAAGATGACAGGATTCAGTAGGATACCCATACCAGTCTGATTATTCTGTTTTGCCTTGACTTATTTTATTCAAATCTGGTATGCTTGAAAGTATCAAGTCTGAGAGTAGAGGCAACTACTCTGAAGACGACAAGATTCAACAGGATACCCATTTAGGTTTGATTATTAACTGCTTTTGAAGTCCTTTAATGTCTCCATTGTTTCATTGTTATTAATATTGCTATGTACTGCTCTGTTCAATTATACTATGTCTGATGATATAGACAATTCTATTGAAAATAATGAGACATCATAGTAGCTATGTAGCTCACTTAGTATTGTTTTATATGACTTTTTCATTTCATGTCTTTCTAAGAATTTGTTTTGTTGTCTTGGTTTGATTTGTTTTTCCCTCTAATACAGAAAGGATAGGTATACATGTAGAGATTCATGCATGCATAGTACTTCTAAACAGTTTACAAGAATTGATTACTGTTATTGTAAAAAAGAGAGGAAAAGAAAGTACTCTAAAGGATATAACTGCATGTATGTTTAAGTGTGTAGGATTAAGAACCAGATTACTGAGTTTTTGTTGGATAGGTAAACAGAACTATTTGCAGTCTTACTGTTTGAATGTCCACTTTATATGCTTTACTTATGTAACTTGAACAACTACTTCTAAGAGGAACGTATGTAATTATCAACTAGTGATTTTTTACTGTTTTTTCTTTTCTTTTTTTTTGAAATTATATATTATTTCTACCCTCTTTCTGATGTTTTTTTCTTCAAATAAAAAAATTTTAAAAATGACTAACTAGTTAAGCTATAACAAGTTGAATTGTTGATTGACTAGACTATAGCCAAGTAACTTGTTTTCCAAGCCTTACTACCATCTGATCTTACTGGCCAGCATTCTCAGACCCTGCTCTAGTCCCGGGAGTTGTCCAATCATGTATTGATTTTGTTTTGCTCAAACTTTCTGAATTTAATTGAGCTAAGGAATTTTCCTTTTACCAGTTCTCATGTAGTTGGCAAGAGCCAAAGTAGAACTCCAGTAGCCCGAGGAGCATCGGGTAACCAGACCTGGATACTGCAAGTCTCTTGAGTTTCTGTCTTGCTGCGTCTAGGACTTACAGGTAAGTTCTCTCTCAGACTCTGAAGCTCTGAGGATTTGTGATTTGAGCTGTCCAAGTTTGAACAAATTTTGATCCAAACTAGTTTGTAAGTTATGACAGAAAAAGGACTGGATTCTGTAAAAAAGGCTCAACTATCTTACTAGGCCAGACAAACTAGACTATGTTCAGCAGGAACTGGCCTGGTCCTGCAGAGAGAGACTCTACCTTTTGGAACCTCATCCAGGGTTTATTTATGCTCATAACCTTGTCTGTGTGTGCTATGGGAGGCCATAGTGATCTCTAAGGGGCTTGTGGGGGCTACCTGTGTTAGATACTAGACTAGGTTTAGGACCTAGAGTATTTCCAGTTGGAACTTGAGCCGACTTTGTGTACAAGAAGACACAGAACCTGTGCTTCCAGATAAATGAGTAAGTCTTACCATGAATAATTTGGAATTATTTGTCCACAATAAAGAAGTTTCAGCCTGGATAAAATCATCTGTAGTGTACATTAAAAGAAAATGAAAGACTTTACAGAACCAATGAACTTAGCACAGAGAGCTTTTAAAAGGTTAAATGAGGAGAGAAAAAAGAGTTAGTTGTAGAAATTGAGCCTTAAGTGACAAAGGTCTTCAACTAACGTTGTGCTTCAATTAAGATTTAAAGCACAGAACAGTAATATAAGTTATCTGAGTGTAGCAAGGAAGATGGGTTGTCCTTGATGTTTATTAGGGAGTGCCACCTAAACTCAGTCATTTAGTTCACATAGGAAAGATAGGACAGGATAGATCGGTCTCATTTTGAGACCTAATTTTAGTAAAGGAAATTTATATTTGTGGAGTGAGTCTTCAAGTAGAGGGGTCTTCTGCATGGGGAGGAAGTAACTTTGGAGCTCCATAGAATGGAGAAGGTGTCTTGTGTCCATATAAGAAGTCTCACTGGGCCACTTGTTGTAATGAGGCCTTATACTTCTTGAGGTTTTGTTTTGTTTTGTTTTAGTGTCTAGGAAGATGATAGTATTTGGGCCAGAAATCTGATGTTGACTAGGTCAGTCTAGGAAAGGGCAGAATCCTTTCAGTTTCCATGATGAAATGAGTAAAGTGGTTAGGGGTAAAAAAAGCATTCTCAGAGTGAATGGTTTTTGAAGATGGTAGATGGGCCTGAGGAATAAAGGATGACTTGTGATAAGGTCTTGCCAAGTGTGTTGAAGTTGTATGTCTGTGATGAGAGTTAATATTTAGAGGACTGATTAAAAACAGAACTTCCAAATGAACTCAACTGTTAATTAATGGTCTTGCATTTTGTTTTGTTCAAAGATCTTCAAATTAAGGTTAATCAATAAGCTAAAGCAAAAATATTTGGGGACATTATTTCCTGAACTCCTTTGATGGCAAATTTTCTTTAAGGAGCAAATCAAACTTGATTGGTAAGGGTGAGTAAATTAGGTAGGTAGAAATGGACAAAGATTTATGGATGAGCTTGTCTGGAACCTGAATCATGTTAAGTGAACTAAGTACTAAATATATATGAAATGTCTGAGTCATTAAATTGAAATGCTAAAACTTGTTCTGTAACTATTATGATTTTTGTTCTGTGTTGGAGGGGAGGGTCTGAAGACAGAGTGATTCTGGCAAGTAGATTTCCCTATATTGATTGGCATAAGCTACTAGAAATGGTTCTAAACAGAACAGGTGTTCAGTACTTTCATTGTGAAAATATGTAGTGTCCTGATTAATCAGCAAACACTGAGTAATGAAATAAACTTATTCAACAGATATTTTACCATGTATGTCACACATTCTACTAAGGCCAGAAATCTAATGAAAAGTTAGTTGTAGTTCCTTCTCTAGTCTCATAGGAGAAACAAATGAATTCACAATAAAAGAATATATATATATGGTCAAAGTAATTATACAAGGTGCTATTAGGGGAAAGAATTGTCCACTCATTTTTACCTGTCTTGCCTGAACAACAATGAATCATTGAGTCAAACTCTTTGTCATTTATTGCCACTTACCTAGTACCAGACAGCTCTGGTCTCACAGTTCAGTGCTTGATAATGGACACATATTGCTAGTGGAAAAAGCTTACTTTTATGCAGCATACTGAATCTAAGTGTTTGGAGTAGACAAGAGAAGGGTTGCAGTATGAAGAAATGTTTCTAAAAATTGTGAAAATGTTCATTTGCAAATGTTGATATAAGATAGCTCAAAATTGTCTACTAGATTGTCTCTGCAAATTAAGTTTATTAATTTTTTGAAATACTATATATGGTAATTGCAACTAGAAATGACTCCTTATGTAAGAAAAGTGAGACATTTTGGTAGGTGAACATATCTGTTATGAAAAGTATGTCTTTAAGGGGAAAAGAAAATTTTTGACTCAAGGTAGAAAGATTTTATTCTAAAATGAGAGAAGAAAAGTATACCACAATTTAAGGGATATAAGACAACTGTTGTAAATCTTGTGAAAGGAATTTTGTGATTCAGCTTGCTAAAATTAGAAAAGAATTAATAAAAATTTCCAGTAACTAAGTATTAATATGAATGTATAAATATGCAGAAATTAGAACTGCTTATCTATGTTCAAATGAGGTTTACTTGGAGAATGGATCTTCTCTTAATTGAAACTAGAGTTTATTAGAGCTTTAAGTTATGAAAACTGAGCCCTCTCTATGGAAGAGCTGGATTTTTCACCCCTCCATGACTATCTGATTTTATTTGCTTTTGAAGTCTCTTACTTATTATTTTGGTTAGATAAATGACTATTTTGTAGTGACCTGTGATCTTTTTTTCTAAACTAAGATCTTTGAGTTTTTGATATGCTGGTTTTCCCCAAATTGAATCTCATTAATTCTTTTGACCTAAAGCTAACTTTAGGATTCTCCAGAATGGCCTCCAGAGCATTTGGAAAGGAGACAGTAACTCTGGCCTGTTTGATAGAGAAACTGTGGTCAAAACTGATACTGATTTTACAACAACTTAGAAAAGTTTATTTTATGAATAATATTTGCGTGAGTGTGTGAACATGCACTTCAAACCATATGAAATCTGAAAAGGTCTGGTAGTCCTGATGAATGCTGTCAGTCATAATTCTAGTTGTTAAGATGCTGGATGAAACAGGAACAACTGAATCCTGCCAGTGGTCATTGTAATGAACTCTCCTCAGATCTTTAGTCATGGCTGTTTCAAGTCTGGTCATTCCATAAACTGTTAACAGTTGAGTCTGGCCTTGAAGTGTTTCGCCTTCAAGGAGACTCATGAAAAAGACTTGGACTGAGCACATTTGATGCCCAAGATTATATCACTGGACAGGGTAAGAATTCCTAGAGCTCTAGAGGGGAGATTAATTACTCATAAAGTGACTATTTTACCATCAAGCAGAACAGGCATTAACTGACAACCAGGGAAAGGCTCAGATAGATTCTTTTTGCTGGTTCAACCAGTGTTAAGATTGCTGAGATACGCAATTTGAATAACTTCTTTCTGGTTAAACAGTAATGATGATTAACTTAAATTTCTCTTTGTGCCTGCCTTTTTCACTTAACAGGGACTAGGCTAGGGACTAGACATTCAGACACTTGTCCTCACTCTATAACTCAATTTAGCAAACTTGCAGGTTGCTGTATTACTTACTAGTTGAACAGTGAAGAATTTGTGCAGCTGTTAATACTTTGTGTTGTGGGCGGGGGATTTAGCTCAGTGGCATAAGTGCTTGCCTAGCAAGCACAGGTCATGAGTTTGATCCTTGGTACAAAAAACAAAAAAGCTTCATGTTGCATATAGATAAATACACAGAATGTGACAGGAACACACTTAGAAGAAAATTAACAAATAGTCTATTTAATTGAAATGGATGGACTCCTAATCTACCTTTTCTCTTTTATAGCAGTTGGCTTAGATCACAGTGGTGGTGAACCTATGGCACTCACACTGCAGGGGGCATGCTGAGCCCTCCCTGCTGGCTTGTGAGTAAAGTTATCCCAGCAGCTAAGTGTTAGATAGCAAGTGTTTGGTTTTGTTTCTAAACTAAAACCTCAGTATTCAGGTTTAATTGAAGTATGGGCACTCTGTGGTAAATAGATGGATTTTGGGTTGCAGTTTGATAATTCAGTCTTCAAAAGTTTCACTCTAACTGGTTTAGGAGGACCCTGGATAAGAAGTATGCCTCAATCTCTTGGTATTGTCCGCCCAGCAGTCATAGCAGCATTCCCACTGGTGCACTGTATTCCCTCAGTCTTAAATGTTTGTTCACCATCTGTTGAATCTAAATGGTCTATTTCCAGCTGGAATGAGAAGAACTCATGCACGATCATGAGAACATTATAACCTGTAGGTGACGTATGGTAATAGAAACACAGAATGACAGTGACAGAGTGGAACTGCTGCTCTGAGTTTTGGTGTGAGAATAACCAAAAGAGTGGAGTTTTTGATGCATTGTAGGACAATGTGTGTTTGGACACATGCACTGGGTTCAACGGACTAAACCAATACAGACTTTAATCCCAGTAACTGGACTTTGGCTGATTGTAGAAGAACTTATAGCCATTAATTGATAATATATAAACTATTGGAACCTACTGGCGGGTTGGTGAGGCTATTGCCAATTATTTTCTATACCTCACTTTTTTGCCTAAAATTGCTATCTGATCATGTTGGAGATCTCAGAACCCACTCTGGGGCTAGTAACTGCCTGATTTGAAGTTGTTTTGTTTTGCTCAAATAAACTCACCCAAATTGGGGTAAGGAATTTTGCTTTTTACACATTAGCACAACTCTAGCTCAGAGATACTTACGAATGAGAACACTTAATTTTTAAAGTCAGAAGCCTGTTATAACTGAGGAGTCTGAGGTGTTTATCTGGGGCATAACAACAATGGTCTCTGTTGTGCTCCTGAGTGTAACATGGAAACAAGACCCTTCCCACACCAGTGATAGAAAGACTACTAATACACTTGCCTCTCTTCGATAGTTATAACTGGTACTATCATGAATGATTCTGGTAAGTCATGCAATACTTGTTTAAGTATTTGTCAGTCTATTTTGAATGGGAAACTTTTCCCATTCCCATGTGTGAACCTTTTATTTTGTTTTGTAATAGTTATCACACAGCTATGGTGACTGTGAAAGAGGCATCATTAAAAAGAAGGCATTGTGCACCTGATCACTCATGCCTACTAAAGGATGACGTAAGAAGCAGCCAAAGGATGATGCAAGAGTAACATTTACTCAGTGCAGATTCAAGCATAGAGTGTGGGTCTGTTCAGTTTCAAGATTGTATCTGTTAGTACTGGGGGTGGAGAGGTGAGTAAGGTGTAATATTTTGTTTTCAAGATGCCATATAATGAATATATGTGTATCAATTGAAATTTATAATTCTGTATTATGTGACACAATTGTGAGAAAAGGCCAAGGTAGCAGGAAAGCACAGATCTCCTGGCTAACCCTGAGGGAGACATGGGATAGAAGCAGGAAGAAAGGTCAAGGGAGTACTTGGATAAGTAAGTGTTCCTACTGAACTGGGAGAACATTAATGGGGTCCTAAAAGAAGTGGGACTAGTAACTAGCAATAGTTATTTGTAACAAAGGTGATACACATTGACTGGTTATGAAGGCTCTTCTCTGTGATATAAACTATGTCAAACACACAATGCCTTACCAGCCTTTCCCAGCATCCTTTTAAATTAGCTATCTTGGCTGAATTCTAAAGATGGAAATAAACTCTTCAGCTCTCCAAAATTGCTCAAGGGCCAGGGGTTTCAATTAGACCTGACCCTGACATCTGTGATCTTCATCATGATGCTGATAACATTATTTGAACCTAACAGTGTCAGGAGCTCTATCTCTGAGTATTTTGCATTCCATGAAAGTTAAATAATACTCTTTATTAGATTTTGAGGTAGTAAGCCTAACTAGGGTTCATTTCCTTTGGATTCTTAATGCATAGGATTTGGTAAAAACATACAAAATATTCCATATGAATTATGCTAAGGGCCTTGTGGTATATGATAACAAAAGGAATTATTTTGTGTTCAAAGTTTGTCACACTCATAAAATTCCAGTTGGTACTGCATATCTGAAAAAGGAACATTAAATCTTGACCTCAGAATTTATCTTCATAAAGAAGAAAACATATAGAAAGGGGAAAAATGAATATATGCTGAAAGGGATTCTTCAGTTAGGATCAAAGCTTTTGTGATATTGGTATTATTGGTATGTGTGGATTTCTCTGCTGCTGAAGAAATTGAAATTCTACTGCTAAATTCTAAGTTGCTTGTCCACTGGGATTTTTTATGTCTCTAAATTTGCTTGACAAAGGAGATGTCTCTTTCATCTTATGTTGCTATATGAAAGAAACTTGATTTGGATCTGTTTTTTTTTCATGTCAAGAAATAAATATTTTAAAGTTTCATATCTCACTGCTTCCTCAAAAGTACTGTTTAAAGTTGTGCTTCTCATTAAAGTTAAACAATGTTAAATATGTATTTTTCTTAAAATTCTTAAGGTATGTTTGGGGCTGGATGTTCAAACGCTGTCTGAATCTTCCACTAAGAGACACAGGACAGGCATGATTGAAATATTTTGTATGAATATGGCACAAACTGGCATGGGAAATGGACTTTTAATATTATGTAGAAGTAATAAATCAGCAATACCTATAAGAAATTGCCATAGGGATGGGTTTTAATTTGTCTCCAGAGTGTGTTTCCTTATCTGTAATAGTAAGATTATGACAATACATAAATAAAACCTTCTTGTGCCTTTAACTCTGCCTTGGGTTACTTTCCCAGGATTGTAGTCCTATTAACTGTAGGTTGTTTTTGCTCCAACTAGGGACTCCAGGGTCAGCTATGTGGTGTGCAGTTTTGTGGCCTCTCATTGCAAACCATCTCCTGCCACTGACTTGGCAGCCATCAAGCAGATGAACATCTCTGAGTCCCATGACCTTCAGGCTTGCCGTGATTTTCAAATGCTTTCCCATTGCTTTTACCTTTCTCCCATTTACCTTGTCCTGGAGACTTCAGTGTCCACCTGGATAATCCTCCTACTAACCTGGCCTCTTAGTTCTTTGACTTCCTTACCTTAAGACTATTCTACCCCAGACCTTGAGCGTGTTTCCTGCTGTATAAACTGTTGACCAGAGTTGCTAACTAATCATAAATATTGTTTAGGACTTCCTCTAACCTCCTCCATCCGCTGATCAAGGTCAGCTTCTTTCCCAGTTCTTCTCAGTACTTGACCTCAACTCCTGCCTCAGAACTGAGGCCATGCTGGGACAGAGCGTTCAGCTTCCTGACACGGAATCTCCTGACCCACTTGTTCCCGTCTTTCCTTCTCTTCTCATGCTTGCTTTCTTCTTCTCAGGGACTTTACAGGGACTGTAGATTTCCTTTCTCTCTCTCTTGACAGTCTTCTTGAAGCCAGTTTCTTCCCATCAGCATGTAAACATGTCAAGTCACTCTATATTACACAAAAAAATCAGAAATAATCCTTCCCTCCAAAACCCCTTTCCTAGCACTATCTCCCCTCCACTCATATTCCCTTTATATTCTGCAATATTTTAAGAATTTTCTTAATTCCCTGCCTCCATTTCTTTACACTATTCTTCTCAACTCACTCCACAACTAATTATAATTATAGCAAGCATTGTAGTATTAGGTGATAAAATGACCATTACACACCATGTTTCTAAATCCAGGGAGCATCTTTCAGCTCACCATGATTTGACTTCTCATTTCTTGGTGTTTACTCTCTCCTCCTTCCTCTTTACAACCAAACTTTTTGTTTCCTGACATGACCATTTTCTGATACTTGTCTAACATCTGTCTACCTGCCTTATAACATTAAATACTAGAGCTTAATCAAGGTGTACTCTTAAGCACTAATACTTTTCACTCTTGTTCTCATTTTACTTAATACTGTCTGTCTAGGCTTTGTCATCTAAACCCATGGGTTCTGTTTATTCATGCCATTAAAATAAATCTTTAACTCTACTTCTAACAGAAATATCTGCCTGCATATCAGCTTTGCTTGAATGCTTGTAGACACTTTGATCTCAGCACATCCAAAATGTTGTTTAGTCTCATTTCATTTCTATCTCAGTTGCAAACATCCCCATCCATCCAGTTCAATAATTCAAAACCTAGGAGCCTACTTCTTCCCAGTGGCATATTTAATCTATCAACAAAATTCCTCAACTTGCAAGTCCTCATGTCTCTTTCTACTTCCACATTGTTAGTCTAAGTGGCCACCAGTTTTTTTGGTCTCTGCTATGTAGTCTGTCAAATCTTTTCAGAATGGAAATTGACTGTCCTTCCTGCCTGCTCTTAGATTAAAGATCAAAATCTTTAGCATGGCCCTTATGTTTATTTATGGACTACCTGACTGATTTCATTTATTTAAAAAAATATTCATTAAAAACACTCTTCACACTACCATAGATACAGTGGTAAACAAAACAAAGCCCCTGCTCTCAGTGAGTGATGTAATAGCTACGTAACAATTGAAGAAATTGGGGCTGGGGATTTAGCTCAGTGGCATAAGCGCCTGCCTGGCAAGCACAAGGTCGTGAGTTTGCTCCCCGGTACCAAAAAAAACAAAACAAAACAAAACAAAACAAAAAAACAATTGAAGAAATCAACAACTGAAGCATAAAAATATATTTTTCATGGTGATAATATGAAAAGTTAAGTAGCGTAAAAAGGTGAGTAGTAACTTTAAAAAAGTAGAGGAAGTCTGCCTAGTTCTTTGTTATAGAAGGTCTTTCCCCATTCCTAAGAATACTCCAGACCTCTAAATGTGCCTTTGGCTCCTCCTGTTCCCTTTTCTTATCCTCTTCCTCTTCCTCCTCCTCCCCCCCTTTCTCCTCCCCTTCCTTTTCCTCCTCCTGTCTTCCTCCTTCCCCTCCTCCTCCTTTACCTCCTCCTCTCCTCCTGCACTGTGACTCTTCCTTGGTCCGTTCTCTGAAAGCTCTTCTCTCCCTCCCCTCACTGGACCTAGTTTTCTCTCAATTGTCAACTCCAGGCTAAACTCATTTCCTCTGGGAGCACCTTTCTGGCCTCCTATACCCATCAAATTCTGATGTATCTTAGGATCAGGTCTTTGTCTTCATGGTGTCAGTTGAGCTTTGTGTTGGATACAGATGGGCTTTACACAGTCAGTGATGTCGTTACTGCTTATATTGATGCTAACATTTTTTTTGAAATTTATTTTTCTTAAGCATTAATCTCCACTGAGGAATCATGTTCATTACAAATCTAATTATGTTCTGCATAAAAACAGAGTAAATTTTTGTTACTTGATATAATAGTTACAAATTTTAACAAATGAAATTCTTCATATATTCAACTAACTAACTTAGTATGTTGTTACATGTTTTAAAGTACTGTATAAGCATGAATGTAAGGCAGTAATTCTCCCAGGACACAGTTGTAGGCAGACCTGTAACTTGAACATAATTTTCTGAAGCCCTTAAATACTACTTTCAAAATTAACCTCAACTTTTGGATATAATGCACCAGACTATCAAATGAATAGTCTTTGCATAAATATAATCAAATTATCTAGACATCTTCCAATCATAAGTATACTACCTATTAAATATTTAAATTCCATAAATCCAGTGAATCTGATGAGCTTAACCATTTCACATACCTAAAGTTAACTTTTATTTACCCATATGCGTCAACCCTCGATGCTCTTAGTCTTTCATCACTGATGGTGACGTCAGTCATCACTGACGGTGTAAAGCCCACCTGTATCCAACCCAAAGCTCAGCTGACAACATGAAGACAAAGACATGATCCTAAGATACATCAGAATTTGATGGGTATAGGAGGCAGGCAAGTAGGGGTTGGGGAGACAGAGCCCACAGGCTTGTGGAGTGCTCCAGAAGTACAGTCTGGTGGAGCAGTCCAAATCCCTCAATTAGTAACCCTGTATTGCTTTGAAATACTTTTTGTTCCATGATACTGTAAAGTTTGGGAGTCACTGCTATAAATAACACACATGTGAAAACTATGATTGCAAAGCACTGCAAAGCACAAAATGTGTTCCATGGGTGTATTTTATGCATTTTATCAACTCTGGGCATACTTTCAAATCTCCCAGAATGCAAAGATACTTTCCCAGTGCTCGCTTTGGCAGCACACATACTGAAAAGATACTTCCTTAAATAAGGAGGGGAGATTTTCTCTCTGACCAGCTGAGGTCACTGGTCTAAGACGTAAGCTACTGATGGATTTGGCTACATATCCATAGCGATTCTACCTGAGCCATGGGTTTAAAAATGGAGTTCTATTTCATAGTCAGGCTCTGCCTCCTTTCCCAGTTCTTTATCTGTGCTCTCTCACGATTGTGCTACCACATTTGAGTTGTGTTCACCCTGTCTACACTGAAACTAACTCTTTTCCTATTACTGGAAAATTCTTTTGCTCCTTACATTTGATGTCTTTTTTCTCTCTTACCAACATTATTGTACAGTATTGTTCTTTGTATATAGCCGTAGCACAATTTTTACTGAGCAGTTAAGTCCTTGATGACCTAATTATCTGTCTCCCTCACTAGACTGAGTTTTATTAGGCCAGACTCTGTCTGCCTTTTGTTCATCCTCTTATCTTTCACGTGGCATAAGATAGCTGTGTAGTAAACATACTAGTGAAGAAACGAAGAATAAATAACTGTCTAGCAAAGGTGTGATACACACTAAAATATAAGAGAACCACATGTAATGGACTTTTAGACAATTACATTTTGCTATTCCTCAAATCAGAGGCCACCTTATAATTTAACAATTATATCAGTATATACAGGTATAACATCAAGAGGTTTTATCCACTCAAAAAAAAAAACCAACTTGGCTACATCAGCTATCTAATTGCTACTCAGCAATGAGCAAGACACCAAATCAATGTGTCAGTATAGACACACAAAAAGTCAAATATACAATCTGTTCTAGTGAGAGAGAGCAGCTTGCTCTTGCTATCTCAAAACAATGGATGTTCACTGACATGAGATAGCCTAGAATACTCTGCAGAAGGTGCACAAGGACACCTGGCTGGTTTCTGCACAGACTACTGTGGAAATAATACATAGCTTCTAATTAGCCTTTGGAGAAGGAGGGATATGGTTTATAAGCCAGGAAAACTAGAAAGCACAGGGTGCCCTTTCTGCTTCTGCCTTTCTTCCACAGCCAGCTCCTTTCTTTATTTGCTTCTACTTTCACTGTCCTTTCAGTCTTTGGTTCAGGGCCACCACCCATCTCCAGTTCTTCCCCGCCCCCTCCATTCTAGCCCTCACGCAAGCAAGCATAGATGTCTCTGCCCTGAGCTTCTACAGCACTCCACTTCTCATGTCCTTTGCTTCCCACTCCGTGAAAACTGTGCCATGGTTAGAGTGATGTATGATTTGCCATGAAAAATAAAATAGAAGCCATTGTTTACAGCGCCTACAAGGAACAGATCCATAGCAGCTGTTAAGCAGTTGTAGAATGTTCACCCGATCTGTACTGAAACTAACCTTTTCCTATCACCTGGAAAATTCTAGAATGAATAAATGGTTCTGACTGCTTGCTGTGGTAGCCACTTTTTTTCTTTTGAGACAGAATCTCACTGTATAGCCCAGGCTGGCTTTGAACTTAGGATCTTCCTGTCTCAGCTACACAACTGCTGAGGTTATAGATATACATCACCACACCTAGTTTAGGTAGTTACTTTTTGATTATCATTGGCCTTCAGAGGTCAAAAAAGGAACACATGTGGTCCCCTTATAGGGTAATAAACTTGTGTTTGGCTTCTCAGTTTCTGGATGCGTAATAAACATGAGTCTGTTCCTCAGAGAGAAGTCAGGTATGAGCAGGTATGGCCAGGTATGCTCAGGTATGGGCAGGTACGCTCAGGTATGCCACCAGATAGCAAACTTCCCTATTCTCATCAGCAGTTGCCTCAGTTTAAGACTCCCTCATTTGCATCTTTCTGATCCCAAGATTTGCCTTTATAACATTCATACAGGAGAGGGAGAATGATTCAAGGCTGAACCTGAAGGCAATTTTATATTGAACAAAATGAACAGGCAAGTGGTAAAAAGCAGCTTACACAAAGACTGCATTCATCAGAAGGCCCCAGAGTGTTAGAGTTTTGTTCAGTTTAGTATCTGTGTAGCTATTTAGTTCTTAAATGGTATGATCTAAATTTATTCTACATTGAATCTGTAAAAAGTTTAACCTATGATGAAAAAACAGCTTGTCTTACCGGTTTCGTCCCAGGAATCTATTTTCACCTCGGATGAAATATCATACAAGGCTTTATTTTCCTTTTCTTTTTAAAGAGGCCTTGGAGTTTAGTGAAAATGAAACTTAAAGCAGAGGTGGGAAATATATGGAAGAGGTTCACTGATGTTGAGAGGGCAGTACCTGAAGCAGGGAGCATCTTCCACCAACACTTTATTCGGAGCTTACCATCCATACTGATTATCTGACAACAATAGAAATCATGTATCAGGACTGTAGAGCCCACTTAAAGAATTTTGTACTGTGTTTATTTCAAGCATGGACCCTTTAGGTATGATTTGAGTAGCTGCTACTTTTAGGTGCAAGACTCTGCTACAACCTTGCAATCCATTTAATTCCACTCATTCCTATAATGAGCCAGCATCTGTATGATTCAGCTCTCATTCCATCACCTTCCAAGGCCTAGACTTGTTCAAAACAATAGGAAAGGAATTGGCAGTGCCAAGATTTGTACCCATGTCTGTTTGACTCAAAAGTTGATGTTCTTTTTTTCACTATGGCGGTTCAGCTTCCACAAAAGCAAGTCTGAACCACACTTGGTAAGCACTTGTTCCAACCATGATGGCCACTGTCACTGACCCCTCCCAGGCTATACTCTGTTATGGTTGCTCTGTGAAGCTGTATAAGAAAAAATGGAGAATTTTCTGCCTTCCAAGGTAAGGTTTATGAACAATTCAAGGAAGGAAGACATGCATGAGAGAGAGAACATGTTCAGAGTGAAATAGAGTAAGGCAGTGTTGCCAATGCCAATAATATTATGTAAAGGTACCATTATGTGTAACATGCAGTGAACAATGACATGAGGCCAATAAATTGTGTTCAATATGGTCAATCAGGTAGCATTTCATAAAAAGAAGCCCAGTCACATAAATACACACAAAAGTATGTGTAATTTAAGATCTTCTTTCATTAAACAAAGGCAGTACCAAATGGTGGAGTGTTCAGTTTATTCTGTGTAAGATTCTCTTCCTTCCTTTCTTCCTCCATTCCTTCCTCCCTTCCTTCCTTTTATGCTTCTATCATGGTTCTCATATTTTTTTAAATGTAACGAAAGACAGATGATGATGACCAGAAGGTGGCATAGATCCAAATTCGCTCTCTCCCAGAGCCAGGTCCAAAGCCACCGTCTTAGAATCAAGGAGTTTTGCAGGGCAACCCACATGCTACTGCCCTGGCAGTTCTTGTTCTTACACAGCAGAGATCTGTAGAGGAATGTTTTTGATTAGCTAAGAAGATGTTGCTGAATCATTCCCAGAACATAATTCTGCCTCTAGCCCCCAGTGAAGATTTGGGAGAGGATAAAAGTGGTTGCTGAAAGACAAGGCAGGAGGCATCATAATCCCTGACTTGCAATTATACTACAAAGCTACTGTAATAAAATCAACATGGTACTGGAATAAAAACAGACCGGAGGATCAGTGGAATAGACTGGAAGATACAACCACAACCACAAAATCACTCAACCACCTTATCTTTGATAAAGGGGCCAAACATGCTCGCTGGAAGAATGACAGTCTCTTTAACAAATGGTGCTGGAAAAATTAGCTATCCATATGCAGAAGACTAAAACTAGACCCATGCCTATCACTATGTACTAAACTAAAATCTAAATGGATCAAAGATCTAAATATTAAAACAGAAACACTAAATCTGTTGGAAGACAAAGTAGGTAAAAAATCTCAAAGTTATAGGGGTAAGTAGAGAATTCATGAACAAGAATCAAACCTCACAGGAAATAACTTCCCAGAATTAATAACTGGAATCATGTCTTATTAAAGAGTTTCTGCATGTCAAAAGACATTTCCAACAAGGTGAAAAGAAAACACACAAATTGGGAAAAAATCTTAATGGAGTGTCTGTCAGACAAAGAACTTCTGTCTGAAACTTAGAAAGAATTAAAAAAAAATCAGACCCTCAAAATTCAAAGACCTAATCCAAAAATGGTCATGCTAGATGAATACACAGTTCTGAGATGAAGAAATACAAATGGCAAATAAACACATGAAAACATGTTCATCATCATTAGTCATTAGAGAAATGCAAATCAAAACCACACTGAGATTCCATCTCACCCCAGAAAGAACGGCCAGGATTAAAAAAAAAAAAAAATCTACCAACAACAACTGCTGGAGAGGCTATGGGGAAAAAGGAACTTCTGCACTGTTGGCGGGAGTGTAAACTGGTGCAACCACTGTGGAGGTCAGTCTGGAGATTCCTCAAAAAGCTGGCTTTGGAAATCCCATTTGACCCAGCTAGTCCACTTCTCGGAATATTCCCAGAAGATCTAAAAACATCATACCACAGTGATATATGTGCACCCATGTTTATAGCAGCACAATTTGTAATAGCCAGATCTTGGAAACAACCTAAGTGCCCATCAACTGAGGAATGGATAAAAAAGTTGTGGCATTTTTATACAATGGAGTACTACTCAGCTATAAAGAATGATCACATTAAGATATTTATCAATAAATGGACACAACTTGAGACCATACTCATAAGTGAAATACCAAACTCACATATCTAAATACTGTATAGTCTCCCTAGTATGAGAGTTGATAAGAGTATATAAGATTTTATGGTAATCATGATTCCCCATTGTATTGCTTTGAAGCCTTATAATGTTTTCATTCATCAGTTGGAATGGTTTTATTCTGTTTTGTTTGACTTTATTATGTGTGATGGTAGGAACAGCTGTTCTGAAGAAAATGAAACATTATGGAAACCATTGCTGATTTAATATTGTCTTGCTTTGAAGTCCTACCATGCCTCTATTCTTCTATTACCATTGGTTCTATCATGTTGT
>PVJX010009114.1:0-62458 GCA_004027295.1 Dolichotis patagonum
TCATGTGGTCTTATTCCTCTACTCTTCCTTGAGTCCTTCCTGGGGTAAATGAGAGTAGAAATATCTCTTCCTCTGTGCTATGAACTTTTCCTTAGGATTGCATCTATAAATTTTTAGCAGTCATCTAACTTGCAAAGTTTGCATTCAAGGACAAAGTGTTGGGAATATGAAAGAATCTGAAGAAAAGCAAGAAAAAAAAGGAAAATTCTCCCAAATGGAGTATTCTTTCACTTTTAGGGATATATATTTCTCAGCCTGTTGATTTGGTTTGTTCATATATCATTTTAGGTGGGTGAAGGACTGTAACACAATATACCTAAAACTGCTCCAAGTAAATTGGGATGGAGGCACATGCTTGTGATCTCAGCCCTCGGAGGCAAGAGGCATCACTTTGAGTTTATGGCCAGACTAGGCTACATAGTGATTTCGAGGCCAGCTTGAATTACAGAACAAGGCCCTGTCTCAACAAATGAACAAACAAACAAACAAACCTGCTCCAAGTAATTTTGTTACTCGATTCATGGAGAAACAACATAGATGCAATTGCAATAGCGTCAGGATTATTCATGATAGGTGGGTCAGCGTTAACAGAATCATTGTAGAATTATTTGTGAAACTTGTCTTGAGACATACCAAACTGTACTACTACTATTTAAAAATTGAATTATTTTTAGTATACAGTAAACTCTAATTAATGTGTTTGGTCAATAAGTAGTTGAAGCAGCTACTTTTCAATAATTTCAATTAAAAAATAACAGAATATTAAAACTTGGCTAGCAGAATTGGCATTTTAATTCATTTTTAATAGCACACAATGTACTGACTCCCTAGATTATTTATTTTAATTTTCAAAAATAAGTCAAGAATAATAGTTAATAGTGAAGACTATATAATAATATACTCTTTTTTTTTAAGAATAAACACTTCTGCACAAGTTACACAAAACTACAGCAAAAGTGAACTATTAAAAAATAGAAATGGCAAAGTAAGGTTCTCTGGTAATTTTTTCCCCATAGATAAACCAGTTTGAACAGCTTTAAACACACTAAACTATTTTCACATGAGGTAAAGAGGTCAAAGGAGAGCCCATAGTTCCTGGTTTTAGTGTAATAAAAAGAAAAACCACCTTGAAGAAAGTACAAACCAAGAAACTGCCAGGCAACCTATCTCCCTACTCCAAATATCATAGAAAAAAGATGCCTCTTGTTTAGAGGAGAGACAGAGAATTCAGTGTAAGTTTTAGATTTGAAATCCAGTACCAGACTCACTATGCTGAAACCCAGTGCTAGGCAGACTCCCATGATACCAATCACAGACCACAATTCATGGTCCAAAGTGCTAGCCAAGACCTGGCCAGGGGGCTAGGATGGTTGTCCACAACCCTCCTTCAACCATAGAAAATAGAACAGGGAGAAAATTCCACCCCCTAAGAAGCAGAATTAATGCTGGCATAGGATTCTGTATTGAAATTCAGTGCCAGGTCCACCATTGTGACACCCAACATTAGGTAAAAACAAAAGCTTAGCAATTATCTAACACAGGTCCTGGCATAAAGTCTCTTGACCTACTGCAGTATTAAGTGGATTATGTCGATACCTTTACAACAGTGAGACTGGAATTTCTCTAGTTAAGCCAGCTTTGAGGTGGGCCTGTGGTACATCCCTGTCCCAAGACTATGCAAGTACCTATAACTGGGAGACTGAGGTGCGACCCAACTTAGCATTAGCCTTAGTGACCAAAGAATATCTATATCATGAACCTCTAACTTCCAACAACACAGATATCTCCAGGCTTGTACTTAGACATGGAGGCCCTGGACCTGCCTCAGCATGAGGCAGACACCTACTGCTCAATGGGACAAACTTTTGTTTCATCCTGCATCACAACTAGGGCATGGACCAATGTGAGTCTAGGCTAAGTGACTGAGGCATAACTCTATTTACTATCAGTACTAGTGGCCAAGGAATTGCCTTCACCAATACTACTTCAACCTCGGACAGTCTGTAACTCTTCTTGCCAGGGTAATAGTAGTAAGCACAGGACCTTGCTTAGGAACTTAGTGATGGCCTGGTAGCATCTAGTACTGGGAAGATCCTCTGAGCCTCTATTCTAAAGCCTGTCTGTAGACAAAGCCTCAGTAAGGCCCAGTGCCAGGGAGAAACACATGGCCACAGTCTATTACTCTTAGTGCAGCCAGTGTCATATGTGGCTGGATGTAGTGGTCTTGAGAGACAAATCCACCTCAACAGTAGGCAGCCTGCAGCACTGTGGGGCTTCATTCTGCCTCAGTGCTGTCCTCCTCATGGCAAGCTCTGGGCTCAAGATGTAAGACAGGTTTGTGGTATTGGTGGTCACAAGTAGGACATGGGACTAGGGGGCTGCTTCTGCCATAGTGATTTTGTCAAAAGGCCGGGCTGAATCCTCCAGTGCCCCACATAGGTTCCAGTGACTATGGACAAGATGTCCAGGGCTAGCTAGGCTCCAGCTAGAGACTTGCACTAACCTTTTAAAGTAGTATTGGCCTAGCCTTTTTAAATAGTGTTGAGTTCATGTTGACCAATATCCCAACTATAGGTTTTAGACAAACCTGGGCTTTGATTACCTTCTGAAGAGGAAAGAGTGACAATATCCTAACAGCACCCTAACAGCAAACCTTGACTTAGGTGTCAACTACCGCTAAAATAATGAAGACACTACAGGCTCAGAGAAAATGAGGAGTTTGCTTAGAATTTCTAGAAAAACAAGCACAAACAAACCAAGTTACAAATATTGTAATAAAAAACCTTATCCTTTATCCAGACAATGTTGAAATCAACAAGTACCAAGGATTTTCAGTATACAGAGACCTCACCTAATAGTCACAATAAGGTATAGGAAGTGATGTAGTAATAACCAGTATGACAGAATTCTCAGTATAAGAATTTTAAAAATAGTTGTTTTCAGGAAACTCAGTAAGCTTCAAGAAAACAGAACAATATGATGCAATACTCTAACAGAAAATTAATACAGGGAAACAGTGTTTAAAAATTAAACATGCTTGAACTGAAAAATATACAAAGTGATATTAAAACAAATAGAAAGTATCAGTAGTAAGAGATCTCAGATAGAAAAGAGAACTAGTAAACTGGAAAGCAGTCTACTTGAAAACGCCAGTCAATGGTGGAAAAAAAAAGGAATGCAAAGGAATGAAGAAAGCAATAAGAAAGGCTGGGAATGTAATTCAGTGGCACAATGCCTAACTGGAAAGTACTTCAGACTAATCATAAACACTACAGAAAGTTCCTGGGACCTCTACTATACAATTGTATGGAAGAATCCAGAAACATGACAAAAGAAAGAAATAAAAGGAAGTCTACAGCCCCCAACCCAAACAAAACTGGCCCAGGAGAGGGAAACACAGAAGAGAGTAGGGGCAGCACACCTGCAGTATCAGAAGCAACATCATCTGATGTCAAGAAATATCTTTGTGACATCATAGAAGAACTCAAAACAGAAATACTAATATAAGTAAAGGAAGATATAAGAAGATTAATAAATGATAAGCACACTGATGAAAGAATAGAAAAAGGAGGGAAACCTTCAATAAAAAATGTAAAAAAAAATCTAGAATACATGAAACAGATTCAAAGAGAATACCAGGAAATTAAAAACTCCATTGAAAGCTGGCGAAACTGCTTGAAAGAAATTAAGATAGACTATCAAAACTTGAAGACAGATTTGCAACGTGTGATTGCAAAAGGAAAGATCTCTTAAAAATCACATGTAATCAGGAAGTAACAAACAATACAAAGGCTAGAAGATGACAAGAGGATCTATAACTTAATAATACAAAAATGTGAGTGAAGAAGCAGGGGTAAACACAAATGAAATACAAAGGCTATTCACAAATAATTAAGGACAACTTCCCAAGCATAGGAAAAGGAAATGATATTCAGATATATGAGGCATACAGAACTCCAGCCAGCTATAACCAAAATAGATCTACACCCAGACAGATAATAATCAAGATCCCAGAAATTCATCACAAGAACAGGATATTAAAACCCATCAGAGAAAAGAAACAGATCACCTTCAGAATCATGACAGACTTCTCGACACCAATCATCAAATCAAGAAGAGCTTGGAATGAAGTATTCCAAACCCTGAAAGAAAATAACTTCCAACCCAGATTGATGCACCCTGCAAAACTATCTCTCAAAATTAATGGAGAAAGAAGGTGCTTCCATGACAAAGAGGAACTGGGAGAGTTCGTGATCACCAACCCAATCCTACAAAAAATACTGAAGGACATTCTAGAGAGAGAGAGAGAGAGAGAGAGAGAGAGAGAGAGAGAGAGAGAGAGAGAAACATGGTTTCAGGAACAGCAGCAAAGATGCCTCATTGAATGGGGCAGACAGTAGAATGAAAGGGAAAAGTGATAACCAACGGCAGAAAAATAGCATGGCAGAGATGAGGCAGAGAAGGTTGACTGTAATCACTAACATAGATGGCCTCAATACACTAACAAAAAGAAACATAGGCAGAGTAGATCTGGAGATTTGGTCCATCAAGATGCTCTATATAAAAAAAATATAGGGGGCTGAAAGTCAAAGATGAGAAAATAATGCTCTATGTGACAAGGAACCAAAAAAAAAAGGGGGGTAGCTCGCACAGCAGCTGCAGATAGGTTGGAAAGACATAACACTTTTATATAATAGATAACTACTTAGCTATAAGGAAGGAAAACTTTGAGACTCTTGTAGGTAAAGGAATGCAATTTGACATCAAGCTCAGGGGTAAAAAGGCTCAGAACCACTTATGAAAATAGCAGGTTGTCTCCCTAATCTAAAAACTAAAGGAGTTAATGGGATATACAATGTACAATGCACCCTGTGAAAGTGAAATGAGAAGAATTGTCTTACAAGGGAAGGCAGAGGACATTGTTAATATTGTATCATGATTTGAAACCCACATTGTTCTCATGGCTCTGTTTAGCGTGGTTAAATTCTGTTCCAGTCTATCTACTTGTACTAGATTTGAAGGCACAGACAGCTATTCCAAAAATAGCAGGATATACTACGGTAACCATCTTTAATTTCCTGCTGACTTAATCTGAAGCCCTGTATTACTTACACTGCCTCATTATGACTGATTGTATTTGAATCTGGTTTGTTAGATCTCTGTCTTGTTTTGACTGATTTTATTCAAATCTGTTATGTTTGATAGGATCAAATCTGAAAGTATAGGCAACTACTCTGAAGACAATAAGATTCACTAGGATACCCATTCTTGTTTGACTATTACCCACTTTTGAAGCCCTATAATGTCTCCAATGCTTTGTTTTTATTGATTTTGTTCTATACTGCTATGTTCAGTTTTACTGCACCTGATTATATGAGCAATTCTACTGAAGATAACAAGAGACATCATAGTAAACATTGTAGATCACCTTGTATTGTGGATTAAATTATGTACTATGTCCATCCTCTTGTTTTGAATGACCCCTTTTTTTTCTTTCTAATTTGGTTTTATTCTTTTCAAAATAAAAAAAAGAATGCCAAAGAGGTAGAAAACTTTATTAAAACAGAAAATGTCCCAAACTTAGAGAAAGATACAAATATGCAGGAACAGAAATGTCACAGGTCACCATTCAGTGACAAAGTGGTATTACCATGAAGCCTTCATTAGGGGAAGGCAAAGAGAAGATTCTCAGCTGGTAAAAGAAAAGAAATCATACAGCAGGATACCAGAATTCACCTAAGTTAAGGTTTCTTGTTAGAAACTTTACTGGTCATGAAAGCAACATGATTTTCACAGTATTGAAGGAAAAAAAAACCCCAAACTGCCAGCTGAGAATATTGTATAAAATAAAGGATAAACAGTTTCCCAAATAAAAGTTGAGAGATTTTATCCCCATTAAGCCTCATCTAAAGGAGTTGCTAAAGAGAGGTCTTCAAATTAAAGATTCATTAATGAGTAAGAATATATCAGATGTTGTGCCTGATCCCAAATGAAGTACCAATACAAATTCAGAATGCTCTGGTATCATAAACAGAGAGCATTAGTGCCTTTATGTCTTTGATATAAAGACTGAAAAAGCAAAATGAATTTAAAAAGCTATAGTAATATGTTAAATAGGTAATAGCGATAGATATAAAAAGTATATAAGTAACCAAAATGCAGGAGAATATTTAATCCATCATTGTCTCCTTTCTATATTAAAATAGTGTGCATAATCAAATCATGTTTTTTTGCAACTCTCCTGATAACTACAAAGCAAAAATATACAAAAGACAAAACAGGATTTAGGACTCAAAACTCTACTGCAGTAAATCGCTTAACCATAGGGAAAACTGAAAGAGACAAATCAACAGGAACCACAATAAAATTAGAAACCAAGTTACAAGCCAGATGTGGCATGCCTATTATCCCAGCTACTTGGGAGGCCGAGGCAAGCAGATTACAAGTTAGAAGCCTCCCTTGCTAATTTACCAAAGCCTTGTCTTAAAATAAAAAACAAAAAGGCCAAGGATGGTCAGGAGTCCTCAATACCAACACGATGGAAAACAAAACAAAAACTAGTTATGAAATGGTGGTAGAAATGCTTATTTAATGATTATATGGAATGAAAAGTAATTTAGTCATCTAATTAAAATACATAGATGGGATAGATTTAAAAAAAAAAAATACAAGACCCAAGTATAGTTTGCCTTCAAGAACCACATGTTGGACTCAGCCAGAAGACAAACCACGCCTTCCCTTGAGCCAGACATTGCACAGGCTGGTAAACCAAAAGAGCACTCCCCCCACCCCACACCCACACCCACACCCACACCCACAAGCAACTGTCTAATTCAGAGAACTCATGGTGAGATGATAGCAACGAAGGTGAAAGGAATATCTTGATGCTTGTATTGTTTGGTTGACTTTGCAGGCTTGGGGCTGATGGTCTGGGCATCTGTTTGGAGGATGGCATTGTGAATTGTGGTAATTGTGGGAGATTTCTTTCTGCCTTATTTTTGAAATCCAGTTTTGTTTCATTTCACTGTTTTGTTTTATTCCTGTATCTGGTAACCTAAGCAACTGTTTTGAAGGTAACATTATGCAGCATAACAACCATTGTTAAATTCTTATCATCTTGGTTTTGTTTGTATTTTTGAGATAGCATCTCACTATGCAGTTCAGGCTGGTGTTGAGCTCACTTTGTAGCCTAGGCTGGTCTGGAACTTGCAATGATCCTCCTCTTTCAACTTCCCAAGTGTGGGATTACAGGCATTAGTCACCATGCCCAGCTCCTGTCATCTTGTTTTGAAAACTTACATAGCTATTACTGTTTTTTTTGTTGTTATTGTGTTTTGCTTTTGCTGTTGTTGTTTTTTAGGGTTTTTTTGCTTCTTAAGTTTTCTGTTTTTTCTTTTTTTCTCTTTAAAATACGATTTTAAAAATACAATAAAAAAAAGAAGAACTACATGTCACCTCTAAGGACATGCATGGGGGAAACAGTGTACTATGAAATTACACAAATGGAATCCAAAAAGAAGCAACAGCCATTTTTGGTAAAGGAGGAATAGACGTTAAATCAAAAGTAGTTAAAAAAAAAAGAGACCCACCCACACAAATACATAAAGCAAATATTAATAGACCTAAAGCAAGAGATTGGCTTGTATGCAATAACAGTAATGAATTTAAGTACTTCATTTCAAATGGAATACTGCACAGTCAACAACAACAAAAAAGTAACCGAAGTAATAAATGAGTTAAATTGCACCTTCAACAAAACTGCACCCTTGCACCTGTCCCACAGCTATAGAATACATTCTTCTCACCAGCACATGAAACAGTCTTCAGGGTAGATCATATAATAATCTATGAAACAAGTCTCAAGAAACTTAAAAACTTGAAATCATACTATCTTTTTATCACAATGCAATAAAATTGGAAATCAATAACTAGAAAACTGCTTGCATTTGTAGTTACAAGTACATGGAAAATAAACAACTGACTCTTGAAAAACAAACAAAACTAGGAGGGAATCAAGACAGAAACTTTAAAATGTCTTGAAACAAATGAAAACAAGACATAATACACCAAGATCTACAAGATACAGCAAAAGCAACTTAGGAAAATCTATACCAATCAGTAGCCACGTCAAAAAGTAGAAAAATCGCAAATAAACAACCTATCACTGCATGTTAAGAAGCTAGAAAAACAAGAAATGAAATATAAAATTAATAGAAAAATAGAATGAAAATAGAAATAATAAAGATGAGGATGGAAATTAATAAAAGTAATTAAAAGAAATAACCAAAGCAAAGGCTAGTTTTTTAAAAAGATAACAATTAATAAAACTCTTAGCTGGACTTACTAAAAAAAAAAAGAGAAAATATTCAAATAGATCAGATAAAAAGTAGACATTACAGTGACACAATAGAAATACAAAGAATCACTAGTGATTATTATGAACAAGTACACATCCAAAAATGTGATAAACTAGAATAAGTGGTAAATTCCTGTATGCTTATATCATACCAAGGTTGAATCATGAAGAAATACAAAACCTGAACAGACCAATAACAAATAACCGAAAATTCTATCATCAAAAAAATCCCAGGATCACACCATTTCACTACTGTATTCTATCAAACATTTCAAGAGCAGAAAATTATTCTTAAATTATTCAGAACCTTGAAAAGGAGGGAATTCTTTCAAATATATTGTATGATGCCAGCCCTACTCTGATACCAAAGTCAGACAAGGGCCTAATAATGACTATCGGCCAATACCTTTGCTAAATATAGATGAAAAATCTTCAACAAAATACTTGCAAGTTGGATCTAACAGCATATTATAAAGGTTATTCACCATGATCAAGTGAGAGCCATTTTCGGGAAGAAATCAATCAACATGATAAAACACATCAGCAGAATGGTGGAAAAAAACCATGTGACTATCGTAATAAATGAAGGATACACTTTGATAAAATTCACCATTCCTTCATGATAAAAATGCTGAGCAAGTTGAATATAGAATAAGCATACTTTCACAAAATTAAAGCTGTATGCATTATAATGAAAATAGGAAAACTGAAATCTGTCTTTAAAATCTAGAATAAAACATATATGCCTACTTTCCCACCACCTTTTTTGAATACAGTACTGGAAGTTCTAGCCAAAGTAATTAGGCAAAAGGACAAAATAAAGTGTAATCAAACTGAAAAAGAGGAAATTGAATTTCTACTCTTTGTAGATGGCATTGTTTTAGATGTAGAAAACTTAAAGACTTAACCAAAACATTGTTAAAACTTACAAATGAGTTAATCAGATTTGCAGTATTCACAATTCTAAACTTTGTATGGAACCATAAAATCCCAAAATAGCCATAGATATCTTAAATCAAAAAGAACAAACAGGACATATTATACTACCTGACTTCAATATATGCTTTGAGTCTGTGTTCTCAAAGAGTTACATAAACCAATTGGGTGGAATACAGAGTCTGGAAATAAACCCATACATCTATAGTTAGCTGATTTTCAAAAATAATACTAAGAACATACATAGGAGAAAGTGCAGGCTTTTTTAATAAATGGTGCTGGAAAAACTGGATATCCACCTGTAGAAAATGCACATAGAACCTGTATCTCATGAGTTATAGAAATTCACCTCTAAATAGACTGAAGACCTGAAAATATGAAAATATTTGAAGACAAAGGCAACATGAGGTAGATGCTTCAGGATATTAGAATGGGCAGAGATTTTTTGGACTAGCCCACCACAGTACAGGAAACAAAATCAAGCATAGAAAAATGGGATTACTTTTCACTAAAAAACTACTGCACAGCAAAGAAAAAATCATCAGAGTGAAAAGACTACAGAATTACAGAAAATATTTACAAACTATTTATCTGACAAGGACTAAATATCCAGACTATGAAAAGAATTCCAAAAACAACAGCATAGAAGAAATAAACAGATTTAAAATTGGGTAATAGGGCTTAATGAACATTTTTCAAAATAATACACAAAAATGCTGCACATTACTAGTCAAGAAAATACAATTCAAAACGGCATTGAGATACAGCCCACCCCAATCAGAATGGCTGTTATTGAAAAGACTGAAGATAACAAGTGCTCATAAGGATGTAGAAAAAAGAGAATGTTGCACACTGTTGGTGGGAATGTGTATTAGTACACCTATTATAGAACACACCAATGATATTCCTCAGAAAATTAGACAGGATCACATAGGTCCCAGAAACCCACTACTTAGCTATACATTCAAAGAAAATTAAATCTGTCTGTGAAGCAACCTCTGCAGTCCTGTGTTTCTTGCAGTACTGTTTACATTAGCCAGTAAATGCAAAGAATCTATGTGCCCACTAACTGATGAACAGACAAAGAGAATACGGTACCTGTACATACTGCAATATTATTTAACCATAAAAAATGAAATTCTGTCATGTGTGACAACATGGATGGAATTGTGTTAAGTGAAGTAAGCTGGGCACAGTACTGCATGTTCTCACCCATATAGAGAATCTAAGAAAAATGTTCTCATAGACGTGCAGAATAGAGTGGTGATTGTAGAAGCTGTGGAGAGTAGGAGCGGACAATGGCAGGTATGAGGAAAGATTGATCAATGGGTATAGCACTCAATTATAGTTACATGGGAACAGTAGGGCACCTATAAATAGTAATGGCTGTGTATTTTGAAGGTCTAGAAGAAAATACTTTGAATATTTTCTTATAAAAATGATAAATAATTGAAGTGGTGAATGTGTTTAATCTGCTTTAAATGTATACATATATCAGAACATCACATAGCATCCCATTGATGTTTGTAACTTTTGTAGTTGAAAAATAAAACTGACCTAAAAATTTTAATGTATTTCTGTTGTTGGTAGGGTTTTTTTTTTTTGCTTTTTTTATTTTTTCATTTTTAATATTGTAAATATGCAGAAAATTACTATGCTAATTATTTTTATGCATAGAGTCCAGTGGCAATAAGTGTATTCAAATGATTTTTCAACTCTTACTTTCCATTTCTAGATCTTTTGAATCTTCCCAAACTAAAACTTTCTACCTATTAAGAAATAGTTGTCTTCCCTTGGTCCCTGGAAACCACTTTTCTACTTTGTCTGTGAATTTCACTCCTATGAATTTAAATACATCTATAGATTTATGTCACTGTCAACACAACAAAATGCAGATGACTGTCGTTACCTCTCAATGGTTTCTGGTTTAATATAGTCACTTCTGTGATTTGGCCAAAACCCTTGCAAGCATTGAGGTTTATATAAAGTCGATGTGGATAATACCCAGTTGGTGCAGTGCAGCATGCATGGACACAAACTTGGCCAGGGCAGGAACAGAGGGCGTAGGTCTGTTCCCTGTTCTGTTTCTCTCCTAATAGAAACACAACCTGCAACAGAAATGTGGCAGAAAAAAATCTGCATAGCCCTTCATGTTTATTAAAAATATTTTATAGATATTGAAATATTTATAATGTATTATAAATGTTATATACTTTTAAAAGTACAAATGATTATTATCAGGGATTCTTCTTATTAAAGTGATCTGCTTTCAATTACACACACCTCTGCTATATAGCATTTTGGAGGTCATCTCAATGCAACCTTTCAAAGTAATATGGTAGTTTATTCAACTGAAGTCCTATAAATGTCACCTCTTAATACTCATATCATAGGGCAGGAGTTAAAAACCATAAATGAACCAGTCCTGTGCCTTATGTTTCAGAGCCCTGTCCCACTGTTCTGACCTTGTGCTAATTTATATAAAACTGGACATGGTATGAACAATATTGTCCAATATCATTATATTTAAATGTAACAATTTTAATTTTGTAACATATTTCTCTGTATATATTATACAGGCAACCCTCCCAACCCTCTGTTTTGGAATTAGCTTGTTGAATTAGAGGCAGAGACATAGCTTACATTTCAGAGACATTACAAATGTTTCCAGTGAGAATTCTTATCTAAAACAAACAAGTCATTCTTCATATTCAATTTTAGCTGTGAGATTAATCCAAAGTAACTAATAAAACAAACTACTGCCTTAGTGTTTGTACATTTTGACAATGAAACCTCTATCTACCCCAGAATTATAATGATTTTCAGTAAGGTTCACTAAAACACAACATTTGGGTTAGAAAAATAAAACAAATTTTAAAGCCAATAATCTTTTGTTCTAATTTAAATATCCATGGTTTTAAACCACTCTCCATTTATTACACCTATACAGAGGATTTTTGTCAGTTCTTCTAAATTATGTCTGTCATTACAAAATCCAGATTATCCAAAATTAATCATCATATTTAGCTCATAAACAAAACCACCCAAATTTTCCATTTGGCAAGGTATACATGGCTTTTTTTATATAAAATAGGAAGTTGCAGCAATAGAATTTGTTAGCTATTATTTCAGATGTGTACATGATATTTTGGTGCTGCAGCTTTGATGCAGTCCTGGTGAAGCTGGTATATTTTTTTATGCTGGGGATTCTGTGAAATGGCTCCTTTGTTAAGATAAATTAAATGCAAGGACATTTTTATACAGTGTTTTTCAAAATACTTTTAGTGTTATATTACAAAGTGATAGGTAAAAATACACATTTTTTTCTCTATCCTCAGTGCACTCTCCACTAAATATTCCCTATTTCCTTCCAATTTCCAAATTGGAAAAGTGTTTTACAGGTAGAATAAGGACCCCAAGGGCAAAAGTGAAAGTCTCAAGTATGAAACTCTTCATGGAATATGACGAGTTGAATTTGGAATTAGTGAGTAGCAGTAATTCCATTCCTCTGTAATTCAGAGTAATTTCAGTTCTCTGTGATGGGAATATCTAAAACAGATACACTACGGTGTTCTGTCATTGTGGTTTATAAGCAGATCATTTGTTTCCTAATGACACAAGTCTGCAGATGGAGAAAAATTTTACCTCAAAATAGTTTATTTCCAGAGTCTTACCTACACCAAATTTGGAAGACATTTAGAACTTTTTAGGAAACAAAATGTAGATGAAATGTTTTCACTTTGAACTGACAATATAATGGATAGAGACTTTATAAGATAATGGGATGAGGAAAATGTCTTTTACCTAGAAATGGATACAAATCTTTGGAGACCAAATAATAGTTCCCCAGAGATACCCATAGTCTAATCCATGAAACTATTTCCAAGTTAAAGATCTTGAGTTCAGAGATTATCCTGGATGTTGGATGGCCCCAATATAACCACTGTGGTCCATGTCAAGGGACACAGGCAATGAGATGACACAGGCAAACACTGGATCTGAGGATGGAGGAAGGAGCCACAAGCCAAGAAATGTAATTAGCTTTAGTGCTAAAAGACAAAAAAAACAGTTCTTCACCCAGAAGGAACTCAGGCTTGCTGACACCATCACTTTTGCTCTGTGAAACTGGTCAGACTTTTGACTTTTAGAATTCTAAGGCAATAAACTTGTGTTCTTTTAAGCCACTAACCTTGTAGTAATTTGTTACAAAAATGATGGAAAACTAGTACAGGAGACCTCGATAAAACTGCTCTATAATGATAGCTTCTGTTACAAAAACTGTTGGATATTAAATCACAGGTCTTGGGGAAAAAAAAGCTAAACAAAATCAGAAGCCTCTGTGTAGTGGGGTTCATAGATATGAAGTAAAGGTCAAGAATAGCCACAGTATACATTGCTGATTAAGAACTAAGAGGAATTTTACAATTGAGTAAGATTGTTTGGATGGTTATCCATAAAACTGCATCAAAAACCATTATCTTAGTGTTGCTGAGTATTTTCTCTCTTTTGCCCCCACCTTCAGCCTCCAGAGAATTTCGAGTTGGACCTGCAGAGACTCTTTTGAAGGTTAAATGCAGTTCAAGGGCTTCAATCCTTAGTTTCCCTGCTGAGACAAAAGATACACTAATTAATGGCTTTTATGAAGAACTTGGCTTTACTGGAAATAAAACCTAATAATTCCTCTGAAGAGTTCATATCTAATTGCTATTTAGCATAATTTGATTTGAATCTCTTATACAAAATAGCTGAATAAAAACAGTTGGTATTAAGGATCCAAAATTTCTTAAGTTTTAGCTTAAGACTAGTCAAAAAGTGTTATACTGCTTGTAAATTTTGTTCCATAGTGCATTGACTATTATTTTGCAATGGTGTGCATGTGAAACTGCTAATTCTTGGGAAGAACAAAGGACTTATTTCATTAAGTAGACTAAATCTTTACTACTTGGAACTTTCAAAAGTAAATTTTTCAAGATTTAAACATTTTCTGCAGAGATTGTTTTTTAATTTAAATATATGTATCCATACATATTATGTACACATACATATACTTGGTTTTGTTTAATTTTATACATTTTGGATGGAAATGTTTATAATATATAAATGATACTTATTTGTGGTTTTAAATAATATATAGAATAAAAGTTAAATCTTTTCCTCAGGGATACCATAATACCAATAGCAAACCAAAATACAAACTTCCAGAACCTGTTATGACATATAGCACCAAAAACCAAAGTATATATGAACTTCATAGCTGTGGTCAAGGTGGGCAATAAATACGGCTTCAATCTTTCCGAAAACTAGTGTATAAAAGTATAATGCCACTCACATAATGTAAAAGATGGAAAATAGAACTTGTCCTGCTACTGTCAAGTGAAGAAATTTCTTTGAAGGTCCTCATAAGCATGGCGTCTCTAATGCAGTGAATAAACTTCTTGATAGCTTCCTCATGGTTAGTATGACAAACAAGAATTTTTCAAATAAAGAGCCTTTATATTGGCCAATACAGTGAATACTGAATAAAATAACCTTAATCAGAATCTGCCAAGTCTTCAAATCCAAGACTTCCTATCAGGTTTTGAAATTAAAGGCAATATGACTTTTAAATTAATATTTCTGCTTCTTACAGTCTTAAGTGAAATCTAATTTTTGCTGCATTGATCATCTTTTCCGTAGGTCAGAGTGCCCTTCAATCATTTGTCCTACTTTTCCTTCTCTGCTTCCTCCCCTACATCCCTTCTTCTCTATCAATTTTTCCTTACTCCTTTATTTTATTTCCTCCCTCATACACATTTGTTTGCCTCTCCTTCTTCTTCACAATTCCTTTTGAGAGTCCTTTAAATCTAAACTCCTTCTCCCTACAGATTGTGGTGGCACAAGCCTATAATCACAGCACAGAGGAAACCGGGGCAGGAGAACTGCCGTGAGTTGGAGGCATAGTGATGTTCAAGGCCAGCCTGAACTATATAACCAAGACTCTGTCTCAAACCAACAAACCAACACTACAAATAAAATAAAATACTTAGCAAATTTTTATGGGACAAATTAAAATATTTTAAGTGATAAATAATTTTAAAAATTCTGAGTGGAAGGCTTTCTCCTCGATACAGAGGATCCAGCATTGAAATACCATTAATATAGCTTGAAATCTTATTGAAATACCTTGTTTTTACTTTATTATATTGACCAACCTGGAGTGAAAATGGGTCTTTGGACAGTGAAGAAAGGAAGTTGAACAAAGTCAATGAGAAATGATAATTTTCTACTTAATGTTTGATGTGTACATAACAAACAAGTTATTAAGAATTGACCTGCTGACTTGAATTGATATGTTTTTGAGTTTTGTTGTTGTTGAAGTTGTTTCTTCCTGTATACTTTTGTGTTCTGAATTTTATTGTCTTGTAAATACATGGGATTAACTCTTATTCTATCCAAGAACATGTTTATCAAATAAAGAAAACAGATCCATAAGTAGGATCTTTTCCTCATTTTCCAGTATGAATCTAAATTCTGCTACAACTGAAAGAAGAAGACTAAGTGGCTAAGAGTGTAGTCGGTGTAGAGAATTTGACAAGGCCCTACATTTGAATTCCCAGCACTGACTAAAGAAAACAATAAGAAACTCCAAAATAAGACTTCTGATTTAGCTAATAATGCTGAGTCAGCCCTAGATTTGACTTAATTTTTACAAAAGTAATGATATTTCTTGCACCTTGAGTATTGTGAAATAGTTAATCATTTGTATCCATACAAACTAATGATAGTATTTTTACATATTCTACATTGTAAACCTTATTCACTGGCTTATAACTTATGTGTAGATCTTTTGTTCTCTACCTTGAGCTAACTATGTTTCACTCTTTGAAGATGTAATTGATGTCAGTTCATGCTAATAGCATTATGCGACTGAATGGCTTAGGACTCCATGAGAAACCAAAAATCTGAACATTTTCACACTATCTGAAGTCTGGAGACTACAGATTCCATTAAGTAGTAATGGACAAAGATTGAGACACAGTATTTTATCTTATTTTACCACTCTGGGTTCTTTTCTGTCCTTTCTGCCTCCTTTATCACAAGTGTTGTCATCATAAGTCTGGCACTTTATTCTTGTCTCTATCACTAATCTTATTGTCTCTCAACTTTTAAAAATATTAGGTGCTCGTAAGAAAATTTTATTGGATGTTTAATGTGTACCAGATATGACTCTTTCATTCACAACCTTTATTTTGATTTGATGGAGTGCTGAAGTAAAGATTAAAGCAATTGTTATACTTTAAGATATTATGAAAAACAAACTTTATAAAATATTACTTGTTCATGAGAGGAATAACCATCACGAATATTCATGAGACTAGCTTGAGGATCATTGGTGTTTGCTGAGGAGCTCTTCCAGTCCTGGTCATTATAGGTCTGACTAGAACAACTGGTCAAAGTATTTACTCATTTTTTCACTTAATTTAGCCCTCCTGCTGCCCTTTATTCATCAGGTGTGTCTTAGGTGCCAGCTGCAGATCACGAACTGCACCAGGTGTAGCCTATACATAGCAAGAGGAACTTGGTTTTTATCCACTGCAGTCTTCCAGTGTCCTGCAGAGCGTCTTGCACTTCCACACTGGAGCTCTGTCTTCAGGTATCTCTGTTCTGACGCTGGTGTGTCTAATGCCAAAGTGGCATCTGTCAGCATAGAACATTCTATGCCAAGACCTTACTGACTGCGAGCAATCATCAGCAGTTTCAACAGCTCTAGATGTGGCAAATGGCCCTGGCCACGCTCGGGAGGGAAATTTTTACAGGCATCACAGGCCACACTTCTCATTTCATTGAGGTGCCTTGGATAACAGTCGTACAGGTGTGTAACACAAAGCAGCCAGCCACAGCCCTCTGAAGCTGTACAGAGTCACAGATCAGTATGCAATAGAAACTGAACCAGAACCCTCTCTACTAGGACTCACTTTCCTTAAATGTGTGTCATTTTCCTTAAAATATACCCAATGTATTCTGGGATTTTTATGAGGTCAAATCACTAATTTATAGGATGAATATAAATGAAAGGAATAAAACAAAATTTAATCTTTTGCATGTTATGGAGAAATGCACCCAGTATAAGTCTACAATAGTGCAACAATACTTTGCCACTGGAAAACATGTTTAGTGTCAGTGACAGATGGTTTGCATTCATCCTTCCACTCTTTTTTGTTTTTTTTCTTTCACTTTCAATTATTTAAAATTGTAATAGTTATTTCAAATGCCGGCATTCTTTGTGGTGCTTTCAGTTTTCCTTGACTTATTTTTATTGCCTTTGTTTTTATTAGTTCATAGAAATTGTATGTTTTTTAACATTCTTTAAATTATTCATTTAATGAAAAGAATTTTATTCCCTCTTAATTGAGATTTCTCTTGGAATCCTTGGTCTCCTATCGTGCTATGAATTGTTTGTTTTCTGATCGCGTTACCCTTTATGAGACTTCTTTTAGCTTTGTTTCTATTTTAGATGAGCTCAACTGTAGGAGAACAAAAAAGTAAGACAGTTGCATCCCAGAACTTGTCTTTATTTTACTCTTATTCTTTCTTAATGTCTCTGTTGGACATAAAATTCTAAATTCAATGGTTGTTCTCTTTCATATTTGAACATGTCACTCCAGTATTATTTGACATTTATTTTTCTCTTCCAAAGTCTGATACCAAACTATTCTGTTACAGATCATCTGATGTTTTAGCCTCTATAATATTTTCTTTCTCCTTGGGGTTACAAAATTGTGTGTGTGTGTGTGTGTGTGTGTGTGTGTGTGTTTGTGTGTGTGTTATGAATATACAGGCCTTTTCTCATCTACTGGGCTTAAAACTGGTGAGCCATTTCAGTCTAAAAACTCCGATGATATGTAATTTTTTTCACATCTTTGATTATATCTTCCCTTCTATTTCCTCTGTCCTCTTTTTCTTGAAATCTTTTTAGATGAGATCTCTGATCTTTTAAACTCTGTTCTTTCTCATATTTTATTCATATTTTGTATGTCCTTTAGTATTCTGATAGAGGTTCTTCCATTACCTCTTATCCATCAATACATCTCTAATCACTTCCTACCTATTTTCCCAGCCTAATCTCTGTTGGGATTTTTCAGTTTGAAGGGTTTATGTTTCCTATACCTTGACCATACCTTGAAGTCTACACTACCTTTCTTTCTTTCTTTCTTTTGCGGTAGCAGGAGTAGCTATGAAATCGAACTCTGAACTCGCACTTGCCAGGCAGGCCCTGCACAGTTGATCTGTATCTCCAGCCCCTAGGATGTCTTTCAGAAACTTGTTGCCAAAGCTCTCCCTATTCTGCTCCCTTCACTGCTGTGGGTATGCGCTTTTTCTTGTGCATTTTCTTTGTTGATACAGTGAGGTTTAGAAATGGCTGGAGGAAAAACTTGTGTAACAGCTTGGCTCTCCTGAACTGAATAGGACACACATGTTTAATGTCTTAATTGGATTAGTATCTAATTTTAAAACCTGATTTTGTGTAGCAAATCTGGACCAAAAGGTTGCCATTACAGACAAAGATACAACTTCAACTTACACCGACATGAATTAAATAGAAAGTTTTCTTATGCCATCCAACCACAGGAATTTCTAACAGATTTTGTTTTGCTTCAGTTGTCTATTTTTTAATCCACATTTTTCAGACATAAATAGGTACTTGGCTTAAGTATGCTGGTCTCATAGGATACAGTTAGAAATAATCATTGTTTTTGTGGTGCGACTGCCTCCTTAAACCTACTTGATGAGAAACTACATTCCCACCACTGGAAAAGCCTAAGCCTAAACAATACTCTTACTACAAAAGAATCCTAATTAAATTATTAAAATGCCTTAGCCCCAGATAATATAAAATAATGCCAAATTTTATTTAAAATTAGTCTTTGTCTCTTTTCTTTCAGTGGGACAATTTCAATTTTCAGTTTAATTGGAATTAGAAGAAAAAAAGAAAGAGGGTCTTGCATTTTCTGAGGTTAGCAGATATTTAAACCTGCCTCTTTCAGTGGACACTTTTGTGATATTCATGAGAAGTCCCCCAGTGTGTCCTTCTGTCTGCCTTTGTGTTGAGCACTACTTCTCCTCTGCCAGATTTCTTATGAGCTCTGACCACTGGTGTCCTCTTTGCTGGGAAGCTGCCTTCTTTAGCAATGTCCTTTTCACAGTGATGCTGTCTCTTAATCCAGTAAATCCACAGAACTGCAAGGGATCTGCGTGAATTCTTGGTCACGTTTTGGGGTGGTTAAAAGACAGCATCCCCAGTTCACAGGCGAGGACTCATCCTCTCAGATTTCAGCAGTCCTAGCGATCTCTCTGTATAGGTCAACACCCACTCTTATCCTTTTTGTTTCAACCAAAACTGAGTGTAAGAGTCACATTTTAGCAGCCCAGGTTCATACTTCTATGATACAATATTGAGAAGTTTGAAGTACTTTTGGGAAACTATGAACTAGGGAAGATTACTTAGGTTTGAATTGGGTAACTGGAGTAGAATCCCACTAAAAGCAAGGAATTAACTGGAAATAAAGGCACTGTTACTAATAAATGGTTTATGGCTGTCACTAATTTAGGGATAAAAGGTTCTGAGTGAACACAAACAGTGGACTGGCTTTTAAGCATCTAGGCAGCATTGATTTGGATTGATCAGGGATCAAATTAAATAATACAAATATTATAAACAAACCCATTAGCTAAGTGGGTTTCTAGAAAAAGTTCATAAAGACCCATGCTTTATTTTGATCTTTGTTAATAATAGAACTTCAAAAGCTTAAAAAAATGAGAAGCATAGCAAAAATATTTGTTTTGCTTGCTTTATGCCTATACACCATACTTTTTTTTTAAAAAGAAAGATCAAAATATCTATCAAATGAAATGAAACCTGGGAATACACATTTAAGCAAGTTACTCATAAGTATAATAAACTCTGGAATACTACATTTTTATAGAATATATATGTGGACCACTTATTTAGTCTCAATTCTGACAAACCAATTGTAAGCTAATAAAGTTATATGTTAGGTAGTTTCTTAGTAATTATGTCTTTGAATTAAATAAATCTGCATAAAACCCTATGAAGTATTATGATTAATTCCATTGCACATGATAGATAAATATAAATAGGACCCTTAAATAACTCTTGGTGTCACACAACTAGGAAGCAACAGAACATGAAGTAAAGGTCAAGTCCTCTCATCCCAGAGCTCAGCTCTTAATCATTAGATTGCCACAAGTGACTGCATGCTTGAGAGTAAATGGAGATTATCATGGAGGCTGAGTTGTCCAACAAATAGAAGTCAGAAGGTCAGATTTTTGAAATTCCAAAGTTAGCTATATTTCCATAGTATAAGATTTTGGGGGATGATTTGAAACAATCAGGAAATTTTCAAAAATGCTTTTCTGATAGAGCAATTAAAATGCAAAAAAATCTAATAAACACAGCATTTCAAGAAAAAAAAATCCCCCATTGCATTTACTTCTAAATAATGAGAAGATTTGGCTAATCTGCCTATTAAAGTAAAACATGTTTAAAAATGAAAGACTGCTTAACTCGGTATGAGGCCACATGATTATGTGCTTACATTATCTTGTGGCCAACATGATCAAATGGTGACTTGAGGAGGGACTGTAAGAAGGAGGGAGTGGGGTCCTCTCTCACCTGCCCTAGCCTGGGGCAGGCGTTCTCTTGGGGAATTCTCCTGGATCAGATGTTCATACAAGAGACAACCCTATGGAGAAAAGAACTTGAAATGGCTAGATGAGCACTGTGTGACTATTACCTTGGACAAAGAAGGGAAAGAAAGAGGCGCACATATTTATATTTTAATATACTAAGGTTAAAGTTTCTTCATGAATGAGCTTTGCATCTTTTGTTTCTGTGTTTGTTTGGTTTTGGGTTGATCCCATAAAATAAGGACAGATGGATATAAATAAAACATTTTTTCATATAAGGAAGTAATTTGTGACTGGAGAGTGTTTAAATATTAAACTGGAGAAAAGTTCAGTTAATTAACAGGTTGCTCTGTTAAGTAGTCTGTTTTATTTCTTTACTGTTCAATAGTTTGTTTACCTGATACTTTTTGGCTGATGTGCTGAACTTGCCTAATTATTTTGATATTGTGTAGATGCATCACAGTCAGTTTAAATATGCTCACCATAATGTAAGTCCTCTTTTCATTGTGAAAATTTATGTTAGATACCACATTCATTCTTCACTCATTGTAGCTTGCTCACGGACATCTCCATTAACAAGTGTCTTACCTTTGCATAGATTTCAAATGCTCTGGTGATGTACACTATGCTCAAATATTGCACATCCTTACCTAAAAATGAATGAGTGCATCCTGATGCTGTGTGCATGTATTCCTCAGGGCTTATGATAATTAGGGTTTTTAATTGCTATGCTTTTGTTTCTACTAGGTTATGGCTGCTTTCAAATCATGTGTGTTACATATACAGATAATTCATAAATTTACTTTTATCACAAAAAAAATTTCTGAATGCCTATAAAATCAGTCTTTTAATTATTTCATGGCTACTTACTACTATAGGAATATTTGATCTGTACCTTAGAAAAAGTGGCTTGTTCAGTGGTTTCCTTTCATGACTGTGTCACTTTAGCCACTATATTACTACATTAATATAGTACAGCATCATATTACTACAGTACTCTTGTTGTAAAGCTTTTGAGACTTCTTAGAGGAATAGCCAGGGTACAAAAGCACTTATTAAATTAAGTAAGTATGAAGTCACTGCTAGTCACATTGAGAGCAAATAGTTTATTCTATTATTAAATAATCAGTATCATTTAAAAGAAATATGTTTTATAGTGCATTTAATAATCTTATATATAGCAAATTTATTATGTTAAGAACATTTAAAGGATATTGAATTTCTGGTTTCTAATGTTAACTCTAACAAGGCAATCATTATTTTCCAAAAGGTAATCTTATTATAATAATCATTTTTATGATGATAATAAGTCCAGTTTCCTAGGGTGTTACAGTGTTATTATTGGGTCTGAACGAATCAGAAGCTGAGAGGATATTATTTCTCATGAAGAAATCATATGCAAGTTCATGTTAAATGCATAGTGGGATCATGATAAATAGAATCTGTCTTTTTTTCATTATCAGGCAAAGGTGTGTGTGTGTGTGTGTGTGTAGCTATAGAAATACCTAATCATTAGAATCCTGTGCCTTTCTCTTATGTGACTTGTAAAATATTAAACTACTACAAATAGTGTATGGTTAGCATTTCAATTGAAGTTATCACAGGAAATTATGACATAAACAAATACAACTATTACCCAGAGAAGCTCAAAAAACCCACAGACAATGATACACTCTAACAACTCAAAAAGTATGGAATTATTCAGAACAACTGTAATTTAATAAATGAAGTATGCTGACATAAATGCACAGGAAAATAAAAGACAAGAAAAGGACTGCGTGTGTGAATGGACAATGTTTGAGGAAATGGTTTTATCTTGTTGAGTTTGAGTATAATTGAAATATGCTAAAAAAAAAATTGTGCAAGATGTGTAGGGCACCCAGAGAAAAGGAGCTAGACACAGAGACACCAAGAAGAGTCTCAACAAGCTTGCTAGGTTTTTTCTTTCTTGAAAGTTCAGTCATAGCTTAGGAAATGTCTTCAATTTTGAAGCAAATGATGAGTGCACGTGACACCAGTTTAAAATAGCTTTAGGGTTAAGGTTAGGGTTTAAAAATCGCTAAAACCTAGAATTACCCCTTAACACTCCTTGGCTTTTTGGTCCCCTGTTTTGTGGTGTTAGGGGTGGAATCGAGGGTATCATTCATTCTGGGGAAGAGCTCTGTCATTCAGTTAAAACCCCAGCCCCTCAACGTTGCTTTCTCAACAGCGACTTGCAACAGTTTGCTGGACTCAGACCTCTTCCCTGAGGAGCTTATGACCCCACTTTAGGTGTGGAGGGAGAGAGAATGTGAAGGAGAGCTTTCTGTTTTTGCTGTGTTCTTAAATCCATGGTACCATAATTTGGGGCACCTTATGCTTAAGCCCATCAATATCTTCTCCCTACCATGAAAACAGTTCAGTAGTTAAAGGAAAAAACTGTTTGTCATTTTATATGCATGTGTTTTAGATTAAGATGTGGCAAGCATTTCTTATTTCACTCATTATCAAAAATGCTGAAAACCATGAGTATAACCTATAGGTCCTTTCTGGAAATGTGTCATATTTTTAAGATCTTTAGTTTACTTTTCTGTCTCAGAACATTACCCAAAATTCTCTTCTTCTTTTATTCAGGTATTTACTGTAACATACATCCAGTAGGCAGTTGTTCCCAGAATGTCTGACAAACATTTAGGTATAAAACTTAAAATAGGAACATCTCAGCAGTCAATTTTCTGTACTTCTTTAACCAAACTCTGTATAGTCAAAGCATAATGAGAAGTTACCCTGACCTTTTGAAATGATTTCAAAGTGCAAAGTAATGCTAAGATTATTTCAATTTTTTTTAACTTCATGTTCTTCTTTTAGGAAAAAGAAATCTGTACCAATGACCTTACAGTGTTAGGGATTCATAGCCATTCTCCTCTTGTTTAATCAGAATGGTTAGTGGAAACAAAAGACCATTATTTACAGTCAAGTTTTAATGGGAAGAGAGTTGTTCATTCCAAAGGATTTTGTTTACATTTTAACTTCTCACTTTATAACCTTATACTGGACCTGGGCTCAGTGGTAGAGTGCTTGCCTTGTGTACATGATGCCCTGAGTTCTACTCCTAGCACATGCATAAAATTAACTAGTCAAATTAATTAACTAATTAAAATCTAGACTTTTGTACAGTTTTTGGTTATTGCAGCACATATAATTCATGGATTTAAGGGCTGCAAATAAATCAGAAATTGAAAAAACAAAAGTTTTTGTTGAAGGAACATATAAATTTACTATTTCACTCTACATCACTTACAATATAAAGCCAATTGTGATTTCACTGGGCTGGAGGTTTTGTTCAGTGGTAAAGTCTTGGCATGCATGAGACCTTGAGTATGATCTCTGTTACAAAAAGAAAGAAAAGGAAAAAACCTTATTAATGTGAATGATTAACAGATATGGTTCACAAATTTAATTTTCCTTATACGCCATGAAAAAATCCATTGACTATTTAGGGAAAGTGAAAGTATGGTGAAAAGTCAAAGTTTCAAACTATAGCTTTGCTTTCCTTACAATAACATAAACAATAAAGACAATTTTTCTTATCCACTGTTGAGTCAATCAACCTGATAAGTTTCCATGAAAATTCTAACCTCTGTTTATTTGCTAAAGAAACACAGTAAATGGAGTGAATATTAATTGTGAATCAAAAAGATTTGAGCATATACCTTGACGTGGCAATTGACTATGTAATTATGGCCAAATGACATAACCACTCTGAGATGCAAAAATTTCATTTTTGCTAATTAGCTTTAATTTATAAATTACAAATAACCAATTAGGCTATAATGTTCTTGTTATGGTTGTCATTTTTGTTCACTGTGTGTTACATTACTCCTAACGTACCACATAACCATTTTCTTCCTTATTGGTTGAGTGCTATTTATAAGATTCACAAAAAGTTACAGATGATCCCTACATTAGAGTACAAAAAATTAAGGTGAATTTTTGCAATCAAGCCATTTTTATGATCTGTGGGATCTTTTATTGGTGTATGTGCTGGAATGGAATTCAGAGCTTCATGTGGTAAGCACGAAAACAACTCTGGAATGTTAAAAAGATTTTTATTAAATATTCATTACAATAGAAGTGAATGCATTCTCAATCTAATGCACACTATATAAACACTATTAGAAACCATCAATCAGTAACTGTTTTTAGTGTTGTCAGTAAATTGGTTGCATAATGCACTAATGCAGATATACTTCCATCTTGCTCCAGGATTTCACCAGTATCAAAATCTTGGTGGCCATGAGAATGATGAGTAGGAAGTGTATTCTCTTACTATCCATGCACAACCCAAACTCCTGTTTTAATTTTGAAACAGATATTTTAAAAATGAATACATGTTAATGCTTTTCAAAAAAGGATATAATCATTGCAGAGTGTTTATTATGTTTATGTGCATTATCTCATTGAATTTTGTAATAGCTCAGTCTAATATGTATATTATGTCCTTTTTCCACATAGGAAAATGCATCTGAAAGTGGCAGTGTCATCTGATTAGATTTATAGGGTCAGTCAATTGCCAAATCAAGATATATGCTCTCTGGAGAAGTAGTTAAAAGAAGCTAGTGTTAGTATTTTTATGGAAATTCAGTTGTTTCACTGGTCCATCACTAAGGGATAGTTTCTAGAATAGTAGTTCACAAGTGAGTAGTTTTACGATTTTACGTAACCATTAGGTGCAATGAATTACCAACAGTCAGAGTTGTGGTCATTAAAAGTATTAACTTCTCACAAATACTAAGTGCTCTGACAAAATGAGTTTTCTTATTGCTGCACTGATTTAAGTACTAAAATGAGTGTTATGCATATCTTGATCCAGTAATTGTACAATATGAATTTCATAGCATAATCAGTTCCATGTATTGTAATAATGGCTCCTAACATTAAGCATTGTTTACTGTGTTGCAAAATTTCCACTGTGTTCTGCAGCTTAAAAGGTTTTATCCCTTGAAAATATCAGACTTTGGTGATAGTTTGATATTTACGTTTTTGCATGTGACTTATTTCCATCATGGACCTCTAGCTTGTAACCATTTTAGCTCCCTTGTATGAAAGCAATTTTTGGAATCACTTACATGTGTTGTTTCCATCAAGCCACTGCTTCTCAAAATGACACACAGCTCTCATCTCTTGTGCTTTTCTACCACTTCAAAAAAACTCAGATCTCCAGGAATCTATAAATTAACTATTTTATCTCTCCTAGTTTATTAACTTTCCCTTATATCTGAGTATAAAGAAGTGACTTAACTAGGGAAAAGGACTTATTGCAAAGCCTATTTTATCTTCAGTCTTAGAGAGAAGCAAAGGTAGGATATAAGGCATGAGTGTGGAGAAAGGTGGAAAAAAGAGAATCCTATTTTCTTATGGTATTTAAAGGAATTGAGCAGAAGACAAGCTAACTGACCCAGTACCATAGAAAAGCAATTTTATGTTGTATCAAAGGTTGTTGCAAAGATTCCAAAGAACTCAGTGAACATAAAGGCAGTTATAGAATTGAGTTTGTCCTCATCAGTGGCTTTCCAACTCCCTCTCATAAATAGGATTCCAATTTTACCAAAGGTTCTAGATGACATCACTTTTATAATTGCTTTTTTTTCCCTCCTTCTCTCTTTTCCATCCGAGCAAGGATATTTAGGAGGCTTTCTGGAAAGGCTCTCACTCCACCGAAAAGAACTGCACATTTGCGTTTGTGAGTGCGCACAGTGGCCTGGCACCAGCCAGCCCTGGTGTACTGATTCTGCTTCCATTAGTGTCACTCTAGAGGCATGAAAAACTTTTTGTGGTAGGTGGTTTGCTTACTACCAGAAATGAATTATTAGAAAACTGATTCTGTGCCCTCTAGTTTAGGAATGCTACATGGGAATAAAAACACCTTGACCACAGCTCAGGAAAATACAACCAAATTAAAAAATGATCTGTAGTCTTATCCAGTAAGAAGAAATAAGCTTTATAATTTAACTGTTGGGAACTATGATACTTTCAAATATGATCACATGAAGGTGACTGCAAATTTATTTAGAACAAAGAGTATCTTACCATCAGTAAATGAAGAATTAGTGTTTAAACACTGTTCATAAAATACGACATCCTTCAAATGTTAATTTTCTCTTCCCAAAAATGGTATGTACTGTACAGACTGATCATAAAGAAGTATTTATTTGATGTTTTCTATTTGTTCAATGCCATCTTAGGAACTAAGAAAAATATAAAAAATGTGGTAAGGCGTGTCTCTTGTCCACTTGTAGATCATATATGTGAAAGATAATTGTGGAAGACATCATTAAATTGTCATACTGAATTATAGCAACAATTGCCTGGGAATTCAGGCAATACAAAAGACCAATGGGAGGTAAAGAATTTAGGATAGTGTTGAGGAGAAGTCAAAGTGAAATCATCAATTCACATTATCATTCATACTCAAAGAATACAAAATTTTAAATCATACCTGAATTGCAGTCTTTGTAGAATCAAGATGTGTCTACAACTCTGAAAATCTATGAGGATAATTGTGGTTTTGGTTTGTTTGTTTACTTTATTCACCACCTTTACTACAAAAAGGCCCCTCAGCCTGACTAGGTCACAACAGTGGATCTGATAGTAATGTTATTTCCCAGAAAATTACAAAACTAGATCATATGAAGTTACCAAGCTGGACTAAAGGCACTTCTAAAATTAGAATAGCTGGTGTTAAAGAAAACATTTTTCCTTTGGAATTTGCTCTGTATAGTTAAAAGGCAATTAAATACCGACATGATGGAATATTTCTTGTAATATTAGTCCCAGCAATCTGATATCTGGCTTCCTTCCATCCCTTAGAGCATCGCTCCACAGTGAAGCTTTAGATTGAAGGTTTTTGATGCAATCTAAAGTGCTGTGTATGATGCAGATTCAGAAATGATTAAAAATTTACATATGACTTTTTTGAATTGGAATGAGTTCTTCATCTATCTGCTATAATTTTAACTGGAAATATTAGTAACCAACAGAATTCTGGAGTATACACATTGAATACCCAATCTCAATGACATTTCACTTAAACTGTTGACTAGTGGGTAGCAGCTGGATGGTTTGGAAACCAATGAATGGTAACTACAAAAAATAATGAGAAACAGTAATTCAGTAAATCTACTGGATTAAAAATAATGTGGAGGCTTAAGGCTCAGGAGTACTTCATTCAGCATAGAGTCATCAGTCATAGTATGGTTTCTTTTGTATAAAGTCATTATATATTTCAAGAAGCAAAGACACATTCATAAACCAGAAACACTGACTGTACAGGGACTAACCCAGAAGAGACTACTGAGCACTGCTTGACTTAAATATGTCCTTTGTATCTCTGAGATGCTTTGAAATAAACATAAATCACCCCATGACTAATATGTCTATGATAATGTATATATTTCATGGTAGTTGGCCATGAATACCATATGAACCATTGTATCTTTGTCCATTCTCTTAACTTCAAGTAGAATCAGTCTCAGAACTTGTGTAGCCTTCACTTTAAAAAGTTTTTCATTCAAGAACAAATAATGCAAATTGTAAGTCTCACCTTCTAAGTATAGTTGTTATATTAATTACTTTCTCATTGCTGAGACATAATACGGTAACCAACACCTACAATTTAAAAAGGAGAGGTTTATTTGGCTTACAGTTCCAGTAGGTTCAGTCAACATCTGTCGCCTAGCTACAAGGAAAGAGAAGCATGATGGAAGATCCTGATGGAGGAATGGCTACTCACCCCATGACAGCCAGGAAGCAGAGAGACAAGGGAAGACCAAGGACAAAGTATGCTCTTCAAGATCACAACACCTGTGACCCCGCTCCAACAAAGCCACACCTCCTAATGACACATGCAGTTACTGAATTCAACAGGGAGTGAATCTACTACGAGTATAATACTCTCGTGATCCATCCCCTCTTGAATATATGAGGCTTTGGGGAGACATTTTAGATCTGAACTGTAATATTCTCCTTATGCAGAAAAGGCTTATATCTATTTCACTATGAAAAATGCATTTAGTTCAAAGACTCACCAAAGTCTTAACAGCACAGCTGTAAAATGTAAGTCCAGAGTCTCCTCTGGGACTCAAGGAAAACTCTTAGCTGTGAACCTCTGTGTCTTAGTTACTTTCTACTCATCACTGAGACAAACTACATGATGCTCAAAGTTGGGAAAGGAAAGATTTATTTCTTACAGTTTTTGGAGGGTTTAGTCCATACTCAGTTGGCTCCAAGGCAGGGTGGCATGGTGGGGCCACCGTTCATGGCAGCTGCAAACAGCAAGCGGAAACTGGCAAGAGAGAGAGACACACCTTCTTCCTGCCATTACATCACATCCTGGCTCCACCCCTAGGAGGGTGTAGCACTGACACCACCAATCCAAGCACTAGACAATGAACCAATCACAAATGCACAATGCAAATACATGAGGCCTGGGGGCCACTGACATAAGCCATGACATCCTGTAACGATCAGAAAGATAGTTTAATACTTCCAGTGTACAATGGCACAAAATAAGCATCCCCATTCCAAAGGAGAGGAATAAAGAATAAACAAAAATCAGACCCAAGAAAGTAAAATCCAACAGGGCAAACATTTAAACCTATAGTTCTATATCCAGCACCCACAGCAGGTTTTGGTGAGATGTTAGGTACAAAAGGATTGGGCATCTCTGACTCTATGTCAGCGCTAGTTGCAGTACACAGGACCTCAACCTTGGGCTGGTTCACTGCCTGCAGCTTTTCTTAGCTATGGCACATTCCCGGCATCTCAAACTTTTTAGACTCTCCATTGCATCTTTTGCTTCACTCTCACAGGTTCATGAACTCCTCCCTCAGAGGCATACTTTCCAGCCTCTTAGTGCTTCTGAAATTGGTTGAAAGCCTACATGACCCCACAGGTGAATTTTGCACTCCTAAAAAACCAGCACCACATTGATACCACTAAGGACGATGTCAATGTGAACAGTAGCAAGGCCCCTTTTGACCATGGCTGTAGCAGCCTCTTTGTACCTAGATGATTGAGCAGGGTGAAATGTATTCTGGGGAACCAAGTACTTAGACAGGCCTTCTCTAGCTGGGGGCCCATGGACTCTTCTTAAATGCAAGGTCTATATTTTGCACCTTTGAGCCTTGATGGCTAGAATTTTGCTGATAACTGAGATACCGTCAAGCTGTCTTTCATTTTCATACCAACTGTTTAAAAAACATACTCTACATAGCCCCAAATTCAAACCCTTTAAATGACTTGTTAAAATGCACACAATGTATTGGCAGCCACAAGTTAAGGGTGTCCATTCGAGTTAGCAAACCGTATTTCTGTTGAGGGCTTGTCACCATTGTTCTTGGTAGGAATTAATACCAATCCAAAGATCATTGTTAAGTAGCCCAAAACCCATAAACAGGACCCAGTATATTTGGTTATAAGATATGTCCCTGTAAATGCTTTTGTGGGTTTAACTTTCAATTTTCAGTATCTCTTTTTTCCACATTTGCAGATTGCCAATGCAAACTTCTAGAATATAAGCCTGCCCTCCCTGATAAGGCAAGAAAGTTTCTCTTATTTATTCCCACTGCCAAGAAAAGTGCCTGGCACATAGGAAATAATAAACATTGAATGGATGCCTTTTCTGCTTAGCTCAGAGGAATACTGTATAGATAAGATGAGGTGGTAGACATGACAACATGTTTTAAGTATAACATCAAAGCCAGAAGTAGACAAAAAGTATCATTACCCGGGATAGAAATGCTTTGAAATGTCCAAATGCCATCTTTTCCAGACAGATTTGGTGTCCTTAATCATTCAACTATATTTAAAGTCTAACAGGTAAAGTTGTTTGCTTTGACATTTCCACTCCAGTCTGCCTCGAGCCATAAGTGAGGGTGTCTTGAAAGGAACCAAAAAAGGCAAAGAGAAAAAGATTTAAAACACAAGAAAATCTCCCCAAGAATAAATGGAAGGGATTTCAGGATAACTCTCATGCTGCAGAATGAGGCGAGGTGCCAGAAGACCTGATTTTTATAGGCACCTCTAAATGATGATGACAATAATGTAATTCTAGATCAGTGGACTGGCAACTAGCGTAACACACAGGGAAGCACAGATGCTGAGGCTTCATTGATCACTGAAATGCCACCTGCTAAAATGCCAGAAGGAAGACATAATTAAAATTACATAATCTGAGGAAGAGCTTTTTTTAACCTAATTTGAAACTTTCAGAAATGTTCTTACAGTAATATGTGTGTGTGCATGTGTGCGTGTGTGCTCATTTAAAAAAATGAAGCAAAAATGGTTTGTAAGCCATATTTAGATTGAGACAAGTCTGTAAGTCCTAGGGCTCTTTCATCCCCTCTCATTTTTCTATAACTGACAAGGAGAATATATACTTTTGTAACAGTCATTTCCTTTTATAGCCAAGGGGTTGTTGTGAGGAATCGTGGAGTTATAGCAATAATAGAAGTCTTACATATACTACACCTGATTTCTAGCAGCAGACAGACAATGAAATTTGAAAGTATTCGGTCTAAATTCTGTGCCTTGGGGTGAATGTAGGAGAAGAAGGAGCTCTCTTTTCCCATCATTTTGAAGTCAACATCGCATTTTAACCAAATGCACACACATATGCCTGCACTTCTTTCCCCAGCTGCTCCTTCTGGTTAATTTGTTTACTTCCACAAGCTACAACTTGCCAGTGGTTTTATCAGCTTCTCCTGCTACTATAAATCTACCCTATTATCTAATATGCAGCAGTAAATCATTTGTATCTGTGACTGAAAACAGTGCTGGCGACCTCGCGGGTGACAGGCACTTGGCAAACCCTGCAGTCTGTCTTCATCCACAGCAGACAGAACCCTACTGTTTGTGTCCTTTTTTGAGTGCAAATCCAAAAATGTGAACTTTACGCATTTCTTTGGCAGTTACCATTTACCACTTCAAACTAATTTTGGAGAGTGCAAATTCTTGAGTTGTTATTTTGTGTGACTCATGCCTTTCTCATATTTTTCATGGAGTAATGCAGTGACAAGTTACATAAAATAATCAAGAAACTTTGCACTGTGGAATATTAAATGAATAAATTCCACCTAAGGAAAAATATGTCTATTTAAAAGAAGCATTTATCTCAAATAATGTGAATTTAATGGATTAAGAACATTGCAGTGATATAGTTGAGGAAAAAAATACTTTTTCATACTTCTCCAGATGATATATAATTCTCCAATTGCACGCTGTGCAGACCACTGCCAGACTTGGGTTATTGGAATTAACTCCTCTGGAAAATTAGTATGGGAATAAGAGAATTGCTATGCTGCACAGTCTTCTGCTTGATTTTCAGTGCCAGATTTTCTCAGGTTCCTTTTTATTTTATCCTGCATTTATGCACATAAGTGTATATTTGTATCTGAGTACCAAAACTATAATGATTTACTGCCTTTCTACATGATTTATATGCACTAATTTTGTAATTATGAGCACAGTGGATGCATGTGCAAAACCAGAGGCACTCAGAAAAGAGTATCCATTGAATTTAAATGAAATCACAATTCCTTTTAAACACTGAACTCACTAAACGTGATTCTGACATAAGCATAGTATACCATTGTTTGCTATATTGAGGTACGTTTTTCTTCATATCTACAGCAGTTTGTCAAGATAAAGAAATATAAATTGTAATGTTCAAAGCAACAACCTGGAGACTATTTCCTGTGGCTTCAAAGAAAAATATTATGCATATACAAAACACATTAAAACAAAAAAGAGACAAAAGGTGAGCTACTATTGACTATGGTCTCTATTTTAGAGATGCAGTCGATTATTTTCCTCTACTGTAGGACTCTTTCTTGAAAAACCATATTCTTAGTTTTTTTAATCCACTGTATTATTAAAAATCTGACAGGGTACTCAAGATTTATCTTTCTTTCAGTTTATAATGTACAGAGTAAAGCAGCCTCTGTTGTATTTACCTTTGCGTTTAATACTTAGCACGAAGCCTTGAACATAAACAATCTTAATTATTGAGGGGATGGATGAGTAGGTGAGAACAGTAGTCTGTGTAACCTGACAAATTCAAAGCTCTCAGGGATGCTTATGCTCTGGCACTAAAACCATAAAATGGCACAGCTAAAATGATAGAGCATTACCTGCTTAAATTGAAACGCTCCATACCCTGTAACTTTGCAATTTACTCCTAGACATATAATGCATGCTTCCGTGTCCCAGATTACATGGTAAAATTTATATATTGCAGCATTGTTTCATCTCTTTCCAAGCTGGAGTAAACCTAAATGCTTCCCAACACTGGAATGGATAAAAAGATTATGATTTTTCCAGAGTGGAATGTTATAAATCTATTAAAATTAAACACAACCATGACTCAACTTTGAAACACTGTGTTGACCACTGTGTTGAAACACTGTGTTGTGAAGAGCACAAAATAACATATTACTTATAAAATGTTCAAATATAATCACAATAGAGTTACATTATGTAGGTTTCTTAAACGGGCAATAGCTTTATCATAACAAAGAAATTAGTCTAAATCCAGATACTTCCTTCAATGGTAAAGAAAGAACATTGTGACAGAGAAAGGATAAGTAGTGTATTCTATTTTTTGCCTGATTTGTCCTTATATTACTAACCAGTTTATGAATTTTGATTAGACTTCCTGTGAAGGTATTCTGCATGTCTGTAAATATAAAATTTTATGTAGGAAACTGATAAAACAAGTATAAAGTTCAGCTCATATTTACAAAAATCAATTAAAAGCAGTTAGGAAGTATATTTATCATGAATTGCTGTAGGAAGGCATTGCTGCAAAATAGAAGAAAATCTTGCATGGTTTTTCTCTTGTTGATTAATATTATACTTAATGAGTCTCCATGATCACTTTTGATATTAGAATCATAAAGTATTGATATCCAAAGTCAAGTAGTTCAATTCTTTACATCATAATGAAAGCTCTGAGACCAATAGGCATTGACTAAATTTAGATAGCACTGAGTATTAAAGGCCTATAATGTTCCCTTTGTCTCTATGCCTAATTTTATGTCATGGTATTCCTAAATTTATTTCTTATCATTGAAGTTATAAGCAGATTATTCAAGAGAGACTTTTTGAGACAGAAATCATTGCAAATTTTATTTTATTTGTGACCTTGCATCAAAAGAATTTACTTTTCCTGCTTTACAGAAGTGGCCCAGATTTCAGATATAACATTCCAGATTTATACTGGAAGTAGAATAGGAAAGACACTACAAAGATGATAGTCATTAAAAGATTTGTTCTTTACACAATATTTATGTGCACATAGGTATTTACTATTTAAAAGTGAATTAACTTAGACCATGATTGTTATCATTACCATTTAGTTTCTCATATACTAAAATCATCTGTAAAATAAACAAAAAGGTAACAAATGAAGGAAAATGATAGCTAAAGATCAGGTTTTAAAATTCAGAATCTAAAAATATATAATCAAATAGAGACAACTGTGCAGCCTAATGAAGTACTTTACATTTAATTATTGGTTGTTTCTGATAACTATGTTGAGATATGTAATATATCTTGCAGGAAAGAGGAATTTGATAGGATGCATTTTCAATTCTGCCTTCAGGGTACTCAATAATGAGATCATTTGAATATCATTTAGAGATTATACTTCAAACCTTCAGCCCTACTTCTAAATTCTTCTTCTCTCACTCATATTGCTTTGTGTATTTACTTATTTGTTGTTTTGGACTGTGCCTAGTTCCAAAGGAACTTGAGGCAATTTACATACAGGTGGAGAATATGGATATCTTAGGCTACCAACTCAAGTTTGCAAATATTTCATTTTTTAAAAAATACATATTTTCTTTGATTTAATTTTGACTCTGGAACCCCAGGAGCTGGTAATAGTGAAGCTCAGTCCTTGCTGGAGTCTTCTTCATCCCTGGGGTCTTTGCACAGCTTCTATGTCTTTCAGGTTGTCATGGACATTTTTTTAAGTCATAATCTAGATAGGGGGCTACAGTGAAGCTCTGTTGTCCCTGAATGTACACACTTCAGCTCACTGTTGCTTCAGAGCCAACTTGGGGGTCTCAGGTATTTTGAGAAAGGCCAGCGGTGGCCCAGGCTGCCAAAATACACTACACAGCCTCTCCTAAATCTGCAGACCTCCCCTTGATGCTGCAGAGGAATGGCGCATCTCTGCTCTTCTGAGTCTCATCTGTCATTCTTGGGCTTCCCCGCTTCCTTTCGCGTTTCTCATGATATTTACCTGCAAATACCTTTTCCATCTTCCATAAAACCTTTATGTTCTTTTAAAGCTATAGGCATCTACAATAAAAGAGTAAGAAATATTTACCAGCTAGTTTTCTTCTCTGCCTTGTTCCATGGCTTCTCCTGAGGCCACTTCATACAGTCTGTTACCTCCTAGAATGAGGCAAACGAAAACTGGAAATGTTGGCAGGAAAGAAAAAGTGAGCACTGTATTTGTCACTAAATATAATCCAGCATCATGTTAATAAGAGAAAATATTTTGAAATAAAAAAAAGAAAGTAAAAACTGATCAAAGTCACGAGAAAATAAGGATAGGTATGGAATAAACTACTCTAAGTAAAGTTAGCCTTTTTAATAAGATCATATGTTATTCTCAGAGGTGGACAGAAAACGGGGCTTTGAACAAAAGCAAAAACATACAACAGTGAATGCTCTTGAGAGAAAAGTGAATCACTTACTTGAGAGTGCTGTGGCATACCAGATATGTATTGTCATTCTTCGTTCAAGAAAATAGTGGTCTTAAAAATAAAAAGCCTGTGAAACATCCCTTGTACATATGGGATGTACACCATGGTGCCATTTGTTTGATTTGTTGCTATTTTTTGTTTAGTTTTTATTCATAGATACTCCTCATACTGTCTTATTCATAATGCAAGCTGAGAACACAACACTGAAGAACAATTTGAGAAAGGACTATTTTGTAAGAGGTCAAAGTAATTTACTCCAAGCACACAGCTCTTTGTCTTTAATTAATAAATATATTTATCTACATTTCCTTTCCATTCCATTCCAAGGAGGATTTTAGACCCTTATGTAAATACCAGACACTAGCAGAGATAAAATAAATTTTAAAAAACTGAAGTGTATGCAAAGACAGAATTCTTTAGAAAGTAGAATTAAGCAAGTGTTAAGATTAGGATACAAATACTGAATGTTAATGCTTTGCTAAAATTTTTCTCTGAGTGGTAAATTCAGATGGATGCACAAACACTAAGCATTTCATAATAGTCAAAAGGTGAAAGTCAGTAAAGTATATAGAAAAATGTGGTTTGATGCTTTAGAGAGATTTCTACCACGATTTGCATGAAGAGGAAATATCTCAAATAATGAAAAATGACCTTTACTTTAAAAATTAACGCAGTAAGAACCATATAGATTGCTAATGAAAACCAGAAAATGCTGTCATTGAGAAAGCAGAGGTTGTGAGGATAGAGACTGAATTTGTGTTTCAGCAGCCACATGTGTGACCTCAGATAATTATCTCCCGGGGGGAAAAAACCTCAATTTCCTCCTACAGAGATTACAATCTCCAACTTTATAGGGATATAAGGTATCAATGATTTCTATAAAGAATGATGCTTGACCAATATCAAGCGGCAATTTATGTTAGTCTCCATTGTTGTTTTTATTCATGATATTGGTTGAATGAATGCTCTAGATACCATTCCAGACACTGGTGAGCAGTTAGCATAACAGATTAATCCTCAATCACAGGGAGCTTGGATTAAATGAGAAAGCAACAAAAAACAAAATACTCAAGTAAAGACATTGTATGTTAAGACACCATAAATGATGCATTAAGGAGGATCTGGAATGAGGATAAATGATGCCAAGGGTGAGTGGTCTCAGTTATAAACAAGTCAGCTGGGGAAGGCCCGTAGTGAAGCGGTGAGATGACAGGCACGAAGTAGTTGGAAGGATGCGACACAGCAGAGGGAGCAAAGTAGACTTCGTATCAATGCTTGAGGAGAAATATTGTTTCAGTGTCACCAAAGCAAGTGAATGAGGACAGTGAAAGATGAGGTCAGGGAGCTAATGAGGGGCCAGGCCTTAGAGCACCCTGTAAACCCTTTACAGCCTTCTAAATGAGATAAGAGCCACTGAACAATTTGAGCACAGTGATATGATCTGGCTTATATTTTAATCAGATGATCTGATTTCTCTGTTGAGAGCTGGCTATATAAGGAGAGGAAAAGGAAGGGAGTAAAAAGAAATCAAGAGACTTTGGGTTTATCCAAATGTGTAGCAATAGTAGCTTGTCTCGTGGTGTTAACCTTCAAGTGGTGAAACTTTCAGCATCTAGATTCTTTTCTAAATTAGAGGTAATACAAACTATGATGAAAGATCATGTACAGTTGTCAGAAGAAAAGAGGAGGAAGAAATGACCCAAAGCTTTTATTGACCTGAGCAAATAGAGAAACAGATTTGATACCTACTGACCGGAGTCTGAGGGATACTAGGGAAAGATTGTGGGAGGAGCTAGGTTTAGAGAAAATAATATCTGATGCCGTGTTCACATTATTTTTTAATTCAGAGCAAAGTGATGGCATACTCCTAAACTGTAATTCAGAGAATGTAGTATAAGTGTACAGTTTATTGAAAGTTTAACTGAATCCAGAATATAATATAAGAGATGAGGAGAAATGAATGAACTACTTCAGGCAACCTTCATTATTATTTCTTGCCTTTGCAGTTGTTGTTATATTTGGACAACAAAGAAATCTTCAGCATTAAACTGTAGAGTCCTTTATGCAATTGCCCTGGGAATGTCTATGTGCTTTGACAGTCAATTAAATGGACAGTACAATTAATTATCTGCAATGAAAATAAAATAAAGAGTCTCACCTGAGTAGATAATCACCTCACCTGTGCATGGAAAAAGGTGAGAGGGTAAACAGCCAGGAGTAAATATTTTTTTCTTAACCAAATGGGAAAATGAAAGCTCTTAATTTTTGTTCCTCTGAGCATTACTGTAATAACTTTTGCCTGACAATGTTTCCGAGCAATTTTATCAGTCACCTATCACTCAAAAATTTCAGTAGCAGGCCCATGAGAGTTTTAATGTTAAAGTAATATAATTTCTTGATGAATTCTTTAGGCCTAATTAAATTGCAAAAATACGTCTCTGCATAGCTAAGTAGGTTAACCTGTAAGATGTTATGATTACGTGACAGTTTAGTGTTGGAAGATATTTTCTCCAAGTAGTTTTTTTTCTTTTAGAGTATTAGTCCTTAAGTCATTTTTAAACAGTAACTGGACATCTTGTCAGTTGCCTATTGATACTTCAGTTACTTTGGGATAATAAGTATGGATCACTTACAGCATTCTGTTTAGTCTGGTAAAGGAGCATGCATCCAAGTAAGTCCAAAGGCATTTTAAATTATAGAATGCATATTTTAAAAGAATGGACAAAGCATACAGCACTTCAGAACCATTTAAAACTGTTATCTAAAATTCATCAGTCTATAGCTTGAGATGCTTTTTAGTTGGGAGGTCATCTGTGCTTTCTAAGACTAATATTTAGAAAATACTAAACTGGGGAGAAATATGCACTACAATATTGAAAAATAGGGAATAAAGCCATAAAACGGACACTACAATAAAACAATTTATTCATGAATCAGTGTCGAAGGGGCATGAATAAAGATGGATCTGTTCTTCCCACTGGCCAGGAGAATTTTCCAGAAAAGTTTGCCCCTCTTGGCAGTACAGTGCAAGCCTCCCAGGGCTCAGAGGAGTGAACATTGAGACTGAAGACAGAACACTTACATGGGGCCTGCTGAGTTACACAATTCAGCGTCTTCTATACCTGCTGGGGGTGTTTTACATGGGAACTCCCAACCAGCAAAAGGACTCATGATGCTGCAGTATTCTAGTGAATTTCAAGATGAAATTAATCTGGGAGAGTGGTCACTGCTGAACTTGGACAGTACCATTTTAATACTGAATGGAAGGTTTTGTTGACTGGAAATTAGTAAGATTGGTCCTAAAAAATAAGACTACTGATGCAGCTGACGGAAGACTGACTCTCACCCATCTAGTCATAGGACCCAGAAGCTCCACAAAAACAGAGAGAGAAGCATGCAGAAATGAAGTTGCCCTTCTGGGACCATGCATTGCACTGGAAGCCCCACTCCTCTTCCACACTATACCAACATATTACAAGCAAGTCTTCTGCTGAGGTCTTCACAAGAATTTCTCTAATAGCTTGCACATAGGAAATGAGGAAGTCTAAGAAGAATCACTATGTTGTGAAAAAAATATCAGGTATATATAGGGTTGCATCTTTGATTTTTTTTTATTTTCAAAGAAGGACATATGAAGAGATTTTATTAAAAACAACATAAAAATATTCAAGAGACAGAGAAAATCACTTTCTAAATAAAGTTTTTTGAGCAGGTCTGGATTCACAGAAAAAATGAACAGAAGATACACAGAGTTCCGACATACTCTTATCCATACACATTCATAGCTTTCACCAATCCTAAGATCTGCAGATAGAGTAATATATATGTTATGAATGATGAACCTACATCAGTACATCATGACTTTCCAAAATTCACAGATTACTTTAGGATTTACTCTTAATGTTGTGCTTTTAATGAACAAATGGCTGATGATAATAATCTACCACTACAGTTTCACTGAAGTTACTACACTGCCACTGAAATCCTATTATTGCCATCTCTTCATCTCTGACTCCATCACCAACCCCATCAATTGCTGGAAACAGTGTTTTCTTATTGTGCTAGTTTTGCATTTCTAAGAATATCATAAAATTGGAATTATAAGTATGGAGCCTTTTCAGGTTGGCTTTGTTTTCACTCTGTGATTTGGTGAGAAATTTCATATTCTATTTATCTTGTTATTTTGACATTGGAAGGAGATGTAGACTACATCAGAAATGCTAAGAGGAATTACTAAAATGGAACTGAGAGGAAGCAAATTTGAAGAGAGAAGAATAATGTGAGCAACTGAGGTTCTGAAGTTGTGGGAAAGTTTCAAATGTTTTAGAAGTAATTAAGAACACAAACCATATGACAGAAAATTGAATGATTGTTATAGATATCAGTTGGAATTATACAATATAGAGCCTTTTCAGGTTAGCTTTGTTGTAACAGTGATTTGGTGAGAAATTTCATCTTCTATTTATCTTCTTATTTTGACAGTGAGAAGAGACATAATGATAAACATTTGACTAAGTCTTAAAAAGTTATGATGTGGAGAATACCATAGAATTCTTGAATAAATCAGAAGAATTTGAATAAAAGTAAAATATGTAAAAGAAGACAATTTTTTTTTGTACCCAGCATTGAACTCAAAAGCTAGCATTTGCCAGGTAGGTGTTTACCCCACTGACATAAATCCCCAGCCCCTTAGAAGACAAAATTTTGAAACTAATGATATAATTTTTTTTTTGTACTGGGGATCAAACTCACAATCTCACACTTGCCAGGCAGATGCTTAAGCCACTGAGCTAAATCCCTGGCTGCTAATGATATAATTTATCATACAATAAAATTCATAGCATTAATTTTAAAATTTTAAGACATGGACATTGTAACAGGATTGAAATTTAAACAAAAGGAATCCAGATGCCTTATGGAAGGAAATGGTGAATAAATAACACTTTGCTTGTCAAGGAAGATGTATTTTTAGATCTCTTTTCCACAGTTGTAGAAAAGAAATAAATAACTAGCCTTTTTCCATTTTATTCCATTACAGAAATATTCATGTCTACACAAAAGTAGGGAAACTCACAAACCCAAAATATCTACAATTTTACCATTTATTGACTTGTGGCCTCTTGTTACCCCATATCTCCTCTTACTTTCTCATCCCCAGTCTTTTACATAATTCCAGGACACTCTATCATTTCATTTATAAACAAACATGGTATGCACATACACAAAAACACATAACAATTTTTTAAACAATGTAACTACAAATTATTACTGTATTTAAAAATAAACACTTCTCAAAATTCTAGGAAGATGGCAAAACAATAAGCAACAAAGTAAAAAACCTCTCTGTGAGAAACAGCCCAGGTTCTGGAATATAGCATTCTGGAGAAGACCAGAAGGGAAGAAATGGATCCTCCAGACCCAGGAAGAAACTAAAGTGAAAGAAGGAAGGAAGGAAGGAAGGAAGGAAGGAAGGAAAGAAAGAAAGAAAGAAAGAAAGAAAGAAAGAAGAAAGAAAAGAAAAGAAAAGAAAAGAAAAGAAAAGAAAAGAAAAGAAAAAAGGAAAGGAAAGGAAAGGAAAGAAAAAAGAAAAACTTAAACGGAAGGTGATAACTAGACGTGCTCTCACCAGAGTGGGTCCCACTGTGTGTGAAGTGCCACTGGAATCTGGAGACACATGGTCACAGTGAAGTTGGGGGTTGGCAAACCCAAAGCCCTCGGTGGAAAGATGTAGTCATGGAGGGGAACAGCAGGCCGGAGAACTGCACCGAATCACAGTGAGTGTGGGGGATTCAGTCCTCTCGCGAGAGTGGGCAATTGGCCAGGCACCATTTTGGAATTGGGTAGGATAAGCCCACAACCAGAACTGCAACCAGCTTCATTCAGCCACTCCTAGCACAGAGCGGATTGATGAAATTTGCTTGAACTGAGTCCTGGCCCTGTGCACAGTCCAATAGCCAAGACTGAGGTTTCCTTAAAGCCATCCCTAACCAACCCCACCCGCGTTACACACACTAATATGGTGAAGACACTAACCACCTCAGAAGGGAGGGGCCAGCCTGCCCTGTCCCTGCTTATACTCCCAAAGTCACCAGCAGATTGGGGAAAGCAGCGATCCCTAGGCAGCATGCTTCAGAGTAATGATAACCAATACATGAAGTGCCAGAGACCCCACTACACACTTGTCTGGAAGAAACCAGGAACATGACAAGAGGAAGAAAGAAAAGAAAGTCTCCGCCCTCCAATCCAAGGAGTACTGGCCCAGAAAAGGTAAACACAGAAGAAATTAGGAGTTCCAAACCTGCAGTTTCTGAAGCAACAACATCTGAAATAAAGAAACAACTTCATGAAACTATAAGAACTTAAAACAGAAATCTTCATACAAGTAAAGGAAGATATAATAAAAATAGCAAAAGAAATGCTAAGCACCTCTCAAGAAGACACAGATGGAAGAATAAAGGAGCATAGAAAAAGGAGGGAAACTTTCAATGAAGAATATAAAAAAAATTTAGAATATATTTAACAGATTCAAAGAGAGTACCAGGAAATTAAAAACTCCACTGAAAGATGGCAAAACTGCTTGAAAGAAACTAAAGACAGGCTATCAAATCTTGAAGACAGGTTTGCAACTTGTGATCACAAAAGGAAAGATCTCTTCAAAATAACAAGGAACCAGGAAGTAACAATAGAAAGGCTAGAAGATGACAAGAAGATACATAACTTAAGAATAAAAAATGTGAGTGAAGAAGCAGGGGTAAACACAAGTGAAATACAAAGGCTATTAACAGAAATAATTGAAGAAAACTTCCCAAGCATAGGAAAAGGAAATGATATTCAGATATTTGAGGCATCCATAACTCCAGCCAGTTACAACCAAAATAGATCTACACCCAGACATACAATAATCAAAATCCTAGAAATTCAACATAAGAACAGAATATTAAAAGCTGTCAGAGAAAAAAAACAGATCACCTATAAAGAAAAACCCATCAGAATCAAGATAGACTTCTCGACACAAACTGTCAAATCAAGAAGAGCTTGGAGTGAAGTATTCCAAGCCCTGAAAGAAAATAATCTTCAACCCAGGTTGATGTACCCTGCAAAACTATGCTCAAAATTAATGGAGAAACAAGATGCTTCCATGACAAAGAGGAACTGGGAGAGTTTGTGACCACCAATCCAACCCTACAAAAAATACTGAAGTACATTGTAGAGAGAAAAAAGGCCATGCTTCATTAATAGCAGGAGAGGGGGCTCACTGAAGGGGCAGACAGTGAAGTGAAGTGGAAAAGTAGACAACCAACAGTAGAAAAATAGCATAGCAGAAAAGGTTGGCTACAATCACTAACATAGATGTCCTTGATACATTAATAAAAAACACAGGCAGAGTAGATCAGGAGATATGGTCATCAAGGTGCTCTATATAAGAAACATAATTAACCTGAAAGAAATTTTATGGACTAAAAATCAAAGATGAGAAAATAATGCTCTATGTGACAAGGAACCAAAAAAAGTGGGAGTAGCTCGCCCATCAAGGGCAGATTGGTTGGAAAGACATAACACTTTTATACAATGGAGAACTACTCAGCTATAAGGAAGGAAAACCTTGAGGCTCTTTTAGGTAAATGGATACAACTTGAGTTCATGCTCAGGGTTAAAAGATTCAGAACCACTTATATAAATAACAGGCTGCTTCCCTAATCTGAAAACTAAAGGAGTTAGTGGGATACAAAATGTACAATGCACTCTGTGAAAGTAAAAGGGGAGGAATTGTCTAAAAAAGGAAGGCAATGCACATTATGAATCTTGTATCATGATTTGAAATCCATATTGTTTTCATTGTTCTGTTGAGTTTGGTTATATTCTGTTCCAGTTTGTCTACTTGTACTAGATTTGATGGGACAGCTATTCCAAAGATAGCAGGATATACTGTGGTAACCATTTTGATTTCCTATTAAATTAATTTGAAGCCCTGTATTGCTTTCACTGTCTTGTTTTGACTGATATTATTTGAATCTGTTTTGTTTGATCACTGTCTTGTTTTGACTGATTTTATTAAAATCTGTTTTATTTGATAGTATCAAGTCTGATGGTATAGGCAACTACTTTAAAGACAATAAGTTTCACCGTGATACCTATTCTGGTTTGACTATTACCTTCTTTTGAAGTCTTATAATGTCTAATGTTCTAATGTTCTGTTTTTATTGATTTTTGTTCTGTACTGTTATTTTATTATACCTGATGATATGGGCAATTCTATTGAAGATAACAAGTGACATTATGGTAACCACTGTTGATCACCTTGTGTTTTGGTTTTAAGTCATGTACTATGTCCATCCTTTTGTTTTGACTGACCCCATTTTGTTTTCTCTCATTTGGTTTTATTCTCTTTAAAATAAAAAAATAAATAAATACTACTGTAATATCGCTCAGCAAACAGGGTTTAAATCTCCAGTTTACATATATAATTTTAGTTTATAAAAATAAAGATCCCAAATATATTCACAAATTACTTAGATGATATTTATGAAGCATAATTTATTCTATAAATGTATTCTCCTATTACATCATCTCAATTTATTTTTTGAAAAACAGTTATTTCTATACTATTTGGTGGCAAATGCATTAATTAGAAAATTACACATTTAAACATGTATTTTTCATGAAACTAAAAAGTGTATTACCCACATAACTCTCCTGAAAACAAAGAAAACAAAATAAATGTATAGAAACAAAGAAACTTGCATTGGTGAAGTTGTGACACAGAAGTAGCTATTAAACTATGATTGATAATTAAAATTGTAATGTCTTTATAGTGTATAGTGAAAATATCATGTTGGTTTTTTCAAAGCAAGGATACATGACAGAATATATTTTCCATAGTTTCTTTGATAAAATCTTATTAAACTTATTTTTTGCAATGTAAGTTTTCAAACATTTCTTCTCATTCTTCACATGGGTAATTTAAAAATCAAAGCATAATTTGAAAGGTATATACTTCTTTTTACGTGTGTTTCTACAATTTTTGCTTCATGCATGTTACAAGAAAAAATATACTGAAGAGGAGTTATCTAATTGTTTATTATTTTTACTAAATTCTAGCCTCAGCATTTCTAAGAATACTGTGAATGGTCTTGTATTTTTTCAGCAATAAGTCATTCAGAAAAAGCCTGAATTTTTTGCTTAGTTGGGTACTAAATGATTCTTACTGCATCTTCCTAGTAGAGATATTTGAAAAAGATTACAGCTACAATCTTTTCCACTTTCTCTTTAAGTTTCCTGTTTCCTTAATGTTGAGTCAGGAATGAGTGATCATTGAGGACATTTCTTCATTTAATTCATTGAAGTTTTTTTTTATAAAATATGAATCCTTGTATGCATAGCAAATAGTCATCTATGAGTCATGAAAGTCCGGTGTTTTTACCCTGAATTTCTTCTATAGAATGAATTATCTGTGTTCTGCAGAAAATTCCTTGTCGTAGCACAGAGAACTCACCTAGGAGACAAAGCCTATGTTGGTAGTCAAACAGAAGAGCATTTACTAATCATTTAGCCATTAATTTAAGCAACATAAGTGAATCCACCCTGGAAAGAAACCATGAATCTGATCTGTGTGGGAAAGACTTTATGGAGACACAAGAAAATGTACTAAATATGAAGACGTCTTTTGCCACCACAGTAAACTTTACACAAATTAGAGAACTCATGTGAAGTAGCCTCACATTGCAAAGGCCATCCATCATCATTGATCTTTTACATTAAATAAGCAAAACTGTATTGGGAATAAATCATAAGAATACTATTTATGTAGAAGAGTCTATTGTGTCCTTCCATATTGGAGACCTCACATAAGAAAGAAAACCTATATGTGTGATCAGTGTAGAAGAAACTTCATCCAGAGTGTACAATTGCATTTGTGCAGACATATAAAATGGGTGCTGTGTAAATAAACAAATATGGAAAATATTTTATTCAAGTAATAAACTATTATTCATAAAAAAGAATAGATGCTAAAGAAAATCAGTGTCCATTATCATTGTAAGAAAGTCTTCACTAGCAGTTTGTCCTTTTAAAACATCAGAAAAAAATTCACATTGGAGAGAGCCCCCATTCTGTGATCACTGTGAGATACTTTCTTTCAAGCTCTAGATTTGGTGTCCACAATGAAACCATGATTGGAGTAAACAGCATAGGTAGAAAGGAGGAAAGCCTTATTTATCAATGAATAAACACTTTTAAAAATATATGTGTATCAAAAAAGATATACATAGTTTTTAAAATACTGTGATAGTGTGTGGAGAGAAATCACTTCCAGAAGTCTTGGACTCAGAAAAATATTTTTGTTGTTAGACGTATCTGAAAAGTTTAAGCTGCTCAGTTTTGTGGTATTACTGTATTACTCAGTGAACAAGAGGACTAGTCACAAGGATAATAGTATAGTAAGGATTATCAAGTAATAAACTCAAAGTTACACGGCAAGCTTTAACATTCTTCAAGTGAATTTAATGGGATTAATGTTTCATTGTGATTGGAGAATGTTACCTATGTCCATTTTGGTTTTTTGAAATGATAGTATTTTAGCTGCTGTCCTAGAAATTGATCAGTTTTATATGTTTTCACAATTGCTTCAAAGAAAACATTCAGTCTTTGTTTGATGGGCATGAATTGCTCTTTATGTCTTGGTCTTCATCTTTTTCTCTTTGCCCCCAACCCCAACACACACCATAGACTGAATCAGCATTCTTGCCCATTGGGAATACTACAGTTGATTTTAACTAAGCTTCCTGCCTAGCATGTGACCTGTAAGTTACCTGTTACAGTGATTGTGAAAATGACTCATGTTACATCTGGGCTCAAAAGTTTTGTCTCAAAACAAAATGTGAAATGCTTATCAATACCTATGACAATTTAAACAACCTGGCCCTGATCATCCTTCTAACTTGGACATCCTTCTAATTTTCCCCTTTCTCTAACTGTCCCAGGCTCCCTGGCCTCCTTGATCTTCCTTCAGTCTGCTAAGAATAGACCCACCCAAGGACCAATGAATACACGACTAACTCTTATTGCCCTCTTCCCCAGATACATGGGACTTCCCCTCAGGTCTCTCAAATCTCTATTAGGGGGTGCTTCTGTGGCCACATAATTAAAAGTAACTACTTCCCCCCCTTACTGTGATCTAATCTTTACCTTACTGTTATTCACCATGTAGAAGCCTACATATATTAGTTAATCATTGAAAATTTGCATTTCTCTACCTCCTTGTTTTAAAGCTGGAATGTGAATTACATTGTTATGTCCTCAGTTACTAAAACTGCAGTTATCAATAAACAGCTGTTTAGCAGATGACTTTTTCTCATCTCCCTCTTGGTTGACCCATCCCAACCAAACATGAGACATGGTATGACTTCCAGGAGCTACCAGTTTTGCTCTTAGCCTGCCGCTCCCCAGGTCACTGCATCCTCTCTACCTGAGCACCACTGGTTAAGCCCTTCAACTACCACAATAGTTAGAAGGTATTGCTTCCAAGATAAGCTTCATACTGGTTTCTATATATGAAATTTTGTTTGCTTACACTGTGCAGAGATACACAGCTGAGGCATATTTTCCAATATAGAAAGCAAGGGTGGGGATCAGTTGCCTTGTTACTGTGGAATTCTCAGAGAACATTCTATGAAAACATTCTCATATATGATTATTTCCTTAGAGAATATATTCTCAAGGTATTTACGAGACTTTCATTAAATTTCTCTTGTTCAGTGTCCCCCTGGAGATGGAAGAGATCTGTGTGCACTAATTTCAATGCTTCTTGTTTAAATTGCCTTCAAATTAAGCTTCTTCATGGGCTGAGCATTCTGCTAAAAGCAGCAAATATGTGTTTTCTATTTGCTTTTAATAACATCTACAATTTTGAAGGGCAGAAAGGATCACTGTCTCAGTTACTTTTAAAATTTTTATCCCCACTTAGGCATTCAGAACCATTATGAAATATTCTCAAAATCAGGAAGGTTTTCAAGTATGGCCAATTGTGTCTTCTGACCTTCAATTAAGAGAAGACTTTATTGATAAACTTACTACCCTGGTTAAATCTGACACTTGGAAGTAGGCTGGTCCATCTGTTCAAATAGCTTAAAGCTTTTGCTGTCCCCTTTATCACCTGAAGTGATGGAAGAAGTGCCTATTTTCCCAGTTTCACATATCTGTCAGCCAGAACTAGATCCCCAAATGCTCGGCTATTCACTTCTTCAGTGTCTAATGCTACTTGCTATTCAAGACCCAGATTTCCTTGTCTCTCAGGGAATACTATTTCTATGACCTAAATAGGAGCTGTTCACACCTTCAATGGTATGTTATTATCCATAATGGACATTGGAAATCTATAGTATGCTATGGTTGCCCAATGCCAATTCATTGTGTAACAGGATGGCAGAATAACACATTTAGTTTCAGTTTCTGATGAGGCCAAAAGACATTGAAAATAATAAGTGACAATTTCTCTTATGTTCTAAAGTATCATACTAGCTACACCTGCCTTGCAAATGAGATTTTCACCTACTAGACCACTGGTCATCTATAAAAGAGAACAGAAAAGATTAAAAAAATGGGTAGATATAGGAGAGAAAACATTTTTATAAAAAGTTGCCTGCTATGACACATTTCCTCATAGGCCAGCAGAAGGGGAAAAGGACTCTTCTCTACATGCAAGCAGTGAAATGAGGTTTTGAGAGATCTTTCAGAACGCATGATGGACTGAGATTAGGGCTCACTGATAGAACTCTTACCTGTCACACAAAAGGCCATGATGCCAAGAGAAAAGAAAACAGAAGAGGAGGAAGAAGTTTGCCAGAAAGCATGATGTTTTCCCTGGGAGTTTCAGTGACATATTGTTGATTTCTTCCTGATGTGCTTGAGAGAAGAAAGGGCAAGAAACTGAAATTAGCTCCTGGCAGACCAGAATAAGGATGTGATTGGAAAATAACTGCTTTCTCAAGTCCTGATCAGAAATACAGTTTTGTAAGCAGAGAATTACTGAAGTTTTCATATTGGAATTTTTTTCCCTAAGAGTGTAAGCTGGAGATTTGATGAAATTTCAGAGCATGTGGATGAATATAGATTTTTGAATACCCAGATCTGCAGTGAAGGTCGTGAGGTCCCTGTAAACAACCAATTGGACAATACATCAAAGACTTTCAGCAAGAGTTACCAACCAAAGAGTGTTTTTCAGGGAATTTACAAAGCACACCAAGGAGTGAAAGTCACAGCTAAATACGTACTGAGCTAAAAAAAAGTACTGACTACAGCTTAGGACTTTTTCAAATTGGGAAGCTGTCCTCTGTTACTTACTTTTCCCTACCACCTTTCAAACTTAAAAAGGCAAGGGCAAATCTCGCTGATAAATGTTGCTATTGATGGAAACATGCAATCAGTATCTACATCTACAGTAAATAAGAGAAGACATTTAGCAAATTTTTATCCATTTCTTCTCTCTCCCTATTTGGCTCTCAAATTTTGTAGGAATTGTTTACAAGTTTAGTCTAGTATGTTCTATGACATTTCTCATTATTTTTGTCTCATGAAACCTTGCTCAGTAATAGCCAACTGTTTCACAGTTAGATTATTTTAGAGTTAAATATAAATTTTTCCCAAATTCCTGGCATACCTTTCTTTTATCCTTTATATTGCTCTGTCCTGAAATTGCTGCATTATTGTTTTGACAGGCAGCAATGAGAGATTTTAAGGGATCATAAATCATAACATATTAAAACTGTAAATTTATGACTGTGAAATAATTATAAACCCAAAATATTAATTTAACAGGGCATGAAATTTGAGGTTTGAAATTATGCCTCGTGGAAATTGTACTTTTTTTTCTAAAATTCTGTGTTTTAGATTGAAATTATAATGTAGGTATAGTTTTTGTACATATATAAATAATAGCTTTATTCCTATATGTTTCATAATGTTTTTCTTTAATTGAAATTTGATACATCCATACATTTTCTTTATTTCAGTATTACTTTTTTTCCGTTGAATTGGTTGTCCCCCTCCCATTAGTTGTGTTATCTCCTTCAGGAATGTGGATCTTTTTGTTGATTGTTATATCTCTTAAATTAATCTTTTAAATCAAATAGCTTCTTTTTCACAAATTTCTGTTCTGCTTTTCTGTACACTGTGCTCTGAGAATGTATTGGTATTCCTTTTCAGATCTTTAATTTCATTTTTTTGTTTTATAGGTGTTGTTGTTTCTCTTTTGCTCTGATCTTTATTTTATTAAATCCTTTTAAACTTTGATAAATGATCACATTTAATTTTCAATAATACTAACTAATAAACATGATTGTTGACTGACACTGTATAGTCTGAGTTGATGTGTGCTAGTTACTACTAGGTTTATTTATCTCTGGTAGCCCTCAGGGACAGTGAATCTAGATTGCAAATGTAACTTCCCTGCTGCCATGTATTAGACTGGGTGTGTCTGGCCAAGTGTACTCTAGTATTGTATACAGGAATATTTGCATATAAAGATCGGTGAAGAGATACACAAGCTTCCTGGGGTGCAATTCAACATTTGTCTTTGGTCCCAGTATCCATAGGTTTAATATCTTGTAATAGATTGCTTTCTTTAGAGATCTGTTCTTCCAGTATTAGCTGGGACAAACTCAGTAATTGGCAATTATGAGAACTGGGGAATTAAACAGTATAATTTTCAGTTATTTTATTAACAAATCCATTGACTGCTTACCCGTAAGTCTTCCTGACCCTTTTGTCTCCGGTCTCAGGTTTATTGCAAAGATTTTTTGAGAAAACTCATTTTTTACCAGTTCTGTTTTTATACAACTGTGAGTTTATAAATTTTGTATGATTTTCTACCAGTCTTATGCACACTATCTTCCAGAAACTCTTCAAAATTTAATTTGATTGCACACTCCTTCTTCACCATAATTCTATTGGGCTTATTTCATATTTCTTTACATTTTAATGGTTCGGTAATATCTGAAAAAAAAATGTGTTCAGATGCCTTCTGGTTTTAATAACCTGGGTTATAGTGTGTAGACTTCCCATTATTAAAAACCAAATACATCTTTTTAAATGTAGCATATCTTGTAGTACAGAATAAGCAGTTGTTCCCCTTGTGATTCTGAACTAGCTTTTTGAACTACTTGATATGTAAATAATTAATATTCAATGATTATGGCCTCTCTCTGTCTCTCTCTCTCTCTCTCTCTCTCTCTCTCTCTCTCTGTCTCTTTCTCTCTCTCTCTTAAGTTCTTAAATCTTCTCAAACAAGGAATTTCATCAGGATGGTTGAGGTGAAGAGAACCATTCTTATTTTGATGCCATTAGTGAATGATAACAGTGAACCTGCTTCATGTCTGTATATATTATAATTTACTATAAAACATGTAAACATTAAAGATAAATTTAAGGTGGGAACTGTACTGGGAAAATGTCATGGCTCAGCACTGTATACATATTTTTTATGTTATCAGGCTTGAGTGTTTGGGTTTCGCATCTACAAAGGTGGCATTCAAAATATTCTCCAGTGGTTTTTCTTTTTAAGGAAACTGAACTTTTATTGACTATCAGATGTTTTTTACTATTTTCTGAAAGTAATGGAAGAATCTTTTATTCCCTTGCTCTACAAGAGCATGGACATTCAGGAACTTGTTATCTGCCAAAGAAGAAAGGAAAATGAATATGCACAGTGTATTTTCAAAACACTTTGTCCTGTTTCTGGGAGAGCCTTCCAGCCATGCAACCTTCAGAATGTAAACAAAAATGAATGAATGATTTAGCAGTAATATTGTTTTCAATTTTGATATGAATTTAAAAGTGAAAGTTATTCAGGGTATCCTTTCATTCAAATTAATCTTCCTGGAATCCTTCATACATTATTCAAAACCCTATAGTGGAATGACCAATTTCCCCTGAATATAAGATGGTTTATTTTCTTTTGAATAGAGCCTTTGCTAGCTGCAGAAATAACTATAACTCAATGACAGATTTTTAATATAAAATATCTTAAAGTGTTTTTGAAATATTTTTTTCTATTCTTCTCTAGTATCTGCTTTTATTGTCATTCTAGTTTCTTAGTGGTTAAATAACAGCATAGCCTCATCAAAGAGAGAATTACCACTCTACTGGTATTTAGGAATAGATAATTTTAAAATATATCTTATTTTGTAAACAATTTAAAATTTAGTCATGGTTATCTGTGTCTCTCAGGAATAGTCAGGATATTTATTGATAATGAAAGATAAAGATGTGACAAAGCCATCATAGTGGAGAGATGGCTGGCTGCACACTCAGGGGCTTGGAGTGTGCAATCCTGGCCAGCTTCAGAAATGTTATGATGCTTTTTTTTTTTTTTTTTTGGTACCGGGGATCGAACTCATAACCTCACGCTTGCCAGGCAGGCGCTTAAGCCACTGAGCTAAATCCCTGGCCCTTCAGCTTCAGAAATGTGCATTTGCACAACACTCAGTGATACAAGCATAAAAAATGCACTTTGAGAAACACTAAAATATGAGCTTTACTGAGCAAATTAAGTAAGCAAATTAATTAAGTAAACAAATTAACTAAATAATGTGTTGTTAAAATACATTTGGATTCAGTAAAATATAAATTCTTGGGTCCACCCTGAGATTCTGCAGTTTTAAAAACCTTCCAGATAATATCAACACTGCCAAATCAGGGAACTATGTACATTTCAAATAGCAAAAGGTCTAGAGATTAGTCCTCAGTTTTACAAATCTAAAAATCTTAATTTGCCTAATTTATGTAGAATTTGATCATGCAGAAATGACACATACCAATCAAGGAGGCAAGGAGCTGATGTATAAGAGAAATTGCCAGTTTAACATGATGCTGGTTCTTATTTCCGGGTGACATAAGCATCACTTGTAAAATAGCAATATTTGGCGTAATTTCAAGGAATTTTGATTTATTTCGTCTGGATAGTCCCTGACATCAGCAACTAGTAAAAATTTACAGGTTATTGTAATACGCAGAGGATCCCAGAATTACACTGAGTATTATAATTCTGAGTAAACTAAATAACTATCGTTACCTAATTGTCACATTTTTGTTCCTGAAGAGATGTCACCATAGAGAAATGTAAAATCACAAGGAAGGGTTAAGTAGTCCAAGAGGCTGGCTTAATCAAATCTCAAGTACACATCTTCACCATAGAGTACTATAGCCAGCGAGACAGGTGTTCAGCTAATCCAGCAAGAGTCCTCCTCCAATCAATGCACTCTTAAATTATGAGCTCTTACAGTCTACACTAAAAAGAGAGTCCTTTCTGTATCATTTTCTTTATAATGTAGTTTCACAGCATTATTTCTCACAAATATTATAGTTCATTTTATCATTTTATTACATTTAATTGCTTCTTTCCAGTTCCCTAAAATTCCTAGTCTCCTAGACAGAAAGTCAAGGTTCACATCACGGTTCATAGCTTAGGGTGGATTTTTTTTTAATAGAGTTCTAGCATTTCCTGTTATATTTCCTGCTTTTAACATTTGTTGTTTAAATATGTTACTTGCTGGTTAGCCTTAATGACTTTATATTTCCTAAATCATGTGTTCAGTATCAACTAGATGAATATAGGAAATTAATACTATTTGTCATAAGATTAGTACAAGAGCTCTAATATTTGAAGGCAAAGTTAAAACAAGGTTTTGAGGAGATGTGCTGGTTTAGAATCATATAATAATCCTGTGTTTCTAATATGAAATTGAATTTCATGTACAAAGGCACTTCAACCTGAAAACTAGACAAGTCTCAATGGAGTATTAAACTGGCCTTCTATTTCAAGTGGGAAAATGTTTGACCAAGAATTGATCTTTTTTCTTTTTTCAGGTAAACTTTTACTATCATTAAACTCTGTGGAAGTTTTAAAAACAGATCATTTTCAAAACATGTAAAATGAATGAGGCAGTAACCACGATTTCTTTGTGATGTTCTGTCAAACTAATTGAATTTTCCTCTCTATCAGAATGATAGGCCTGATATATCAGTTAAAGTAACAGCTGTAATTTACCTTGACTTTAAATTAGATTCAGTTTCCACTTGTTTGGCATACAAATTAGGAGATTTTTAGGCTAGAATCTTCCAGGGTTAGAGTTGTATTTAATCACCTCAGAGATTTATCCAAAGCTCTCTAAAATTTTTATACCTATGCACTTAGGTTTGTAAAATGTTATAACCATGTTTATATAAAAATAGTGAACTCAAAAAAATAGGGAACTCAGTGTTTGTGTGTGTGTGTGTGAGAGAGAGAGACAGACAGACAGACAGACAGACAGAGAGAGACATAGACAGAGGCAGAGAATCTGTGAACAGAATGTCCGCTTGGTTTGAGACCCACCTGACAGAGCCAAAACACATAGCAGGGAATGAACACTTACCTGAGTCCCAGTCTTTCCCCAGTGTCATTCCACTTCATTACCTGCTGGCCTTGGAATACTTAAAATCAACTCCGTCACTTAATAAAGGCAAAAGAGAAAAGAAACAGTAATGTGCAAAACTACAGATAAATATTTTAAAAGTTCAGAGACCATTTTTTACGTATACTCGATACAGTAGGAGAGGTGTCATTCTGATTATGCATCACATCAATCTCATCTGGTTATTTAAGTGTCAACTTAATTCTCCTGGAAAACCAAATATAAGAAAAGAAAGTCATGTTGGAAATGATAACCCTTTTGAACAGGAGTTGATAGTAATAAACTAAACAAAACTCCCATCTTAGACCATCTCTGTGAGGTAAGATGACAGTTGTGTTATAAAACCATGTTTTCATATAAGAAAATTAAGGTCAATAGATGTTAATGTTCACCGTACCACCATCAGTTCTGTATACATATATTTTGTTGCTGTCACTTCACATACAATGTTTAAGTCTCACCCACTACTAAGGATCTGGAGGCACACACAAGGCCTGCAGATTAACCTTTTATGTGTCTAAAATGAAATAAAGAACCGCCATAAGGAGAGGAAATGTCCTCTTAGGGAATATGTTTCAAAGTGCCAAACTTTTAACTCAACTTACTAACCAGTACTGTTTGCAAGAATTTCATGCAATTAAGTTCCAAGTTTCTCAAAAATTTCCTACTTAAGGATTTTCATACATGGAGTAGGCTATACTCTTTCTATGCCCCTGATTCTACCAGATTCAGAACCTCTAAAAACATGAGTCCTTTCAGGTTAATGACATTTGCTCTTATAGAAACTATAAGTGGATCAAATTTAGTTTTTAGTATTTTGCCAGAATTAAATTCTACCACAATTTGCAAAGTACATGTAATAATACATTTTGCCACAAGATGTGACAAAAGTATATCAAATGTCATATATACAGAATTGATTCGGTTGACATTAAAGAAAAGAAGTAAAATAAGATTGCCATTGCTCCATTGCATTAGTCACTTTTTATATCTGGAAAAAATTACCCAAATATCCACAACTTAAAGAAGAGATCTACTTTGTTTCCCAGTTTTCAAAGGACTCAGGTCCAGGTTGGCTGGCTCCATGGCAGAAACTGATTGGTAGACAGGCATGACAGAGGACCATCCTCAACTCATAGCAGCTGGAAAGCAAGGAGAAAAGGCAACAGCCAGGGAGAAGAATGTACCCTTCTAACTCATGATGCTAATGGTTTGCCTCCAGCCCAGCCCCACTCCTAAAAGCACATTCAGGTACTGACCTCAACTGTGGATCAACCCACTATGAACAGAGTATCTCCATCATCCAGTCACCACCCAAATACATAAGATGTTTTGAGTACATGTTTTTATCTAAACAATACTATGTCATCCCTGGCCTCCAAAAGGCTCATGTGCATCTCATTATGAAAAACGTATTTAGTCCTTCTCTAAGAGTTGACAGTCATAACAGAATTGCTGAAAAGTTCAAGTCCATGATCTCCTCTGAAACTTAAGGCAAACTTTTAGCTGTGGGCTCCTGTAAAAATTAAAATATAAAGTAAATACAGTTCGGGCTGAGGATTTAGCTCAGTGGCTTAAGCGCCTGCCTGGCAAGCGCGAGGTCATGAGTTCGATCCCCGGTACCAAAATAAATAAATAAATACATAAATAAATACAGTTAAATACTTCGAGGATACAATGTCAAAAGGTAAACATTCCCATTCCAAAAGTAAGAAAAAAGAAAACAGAAATCAGATAAAAGAGCAAAAAACACTGGGGCAAACATTAGATCCTAAAGCTTTCTGTCCAGCATCTGGGGGAGGTTGTGACAAGATGTAAGCCAAAGGACTTGGGCAGCCCTGTCCTTTTGCTGTTGCCAGTTGCAGCCCATGTGGCTTCTCTCTTGAGCTGGCTCCACTCATACTGATAGTTTTCCTGATTAGATGTTCCGTGTTCCCAGCACCTCCAACTTCCTGGAATTCCTCACTCACCATGAGGCTTCATTCTCACACCTCCACATATTATCCTCTCGAAGACACGTTTTCCACTCTCCCAAGTCTTCTGAGAGCTTAGCGGAAGCCTCCGTGGCTGCACAACTCTTGAGTTTTCATGTCTGAAAAACCAGCACCACGTGGCCAGCGCCAGGGTGTGCTGCCAGAGGAGTTTCTGATCCCCATGGACCGCTGCTGCAGTGCCACTTGCTGAACCCTGGGAAACGTGTTCCTAGGTATCCCAGAATTTGCTGGGTTCCCTAGGGATCGCTTAAAATGAAACTTTGCATTTTTGCATGTTCGAGTTTATGAGTACAGGGATCCTGCTGATTTTTGAAATGCCTTAGAAATATCTTTCCTATTGTTCATATTCAAAGTACTGTCCTAATGCAAACTGCTTGGCTTCCTTATAGCTAATGTACCGAGAATAATAAAGTTGAGACAAGAGAATAATGTATTTGGTTCCTCAAAACACAAGAGAGTGAAAAGGCAGGACACAAACTAAAAGAGTAGTAGATGGTTAGATAAATAGATGATAGATGGATGATGGAGAGGTAGACAGATAGATGGAGAGTTACATACATACATACATACATACATATATGCATATATAGATTGATTTTCATGTTGACCATGGTTAGCTGACTCTAGGTCCAGAAAATGCAGGTAAATGAAAGAAATTCTGAGAGACAAAGAAATTCTTTATCAAATAAGACGTTTTCTTACTGAACTACTGGAAGCAAGTCAGAATTCAGAAAGATTGGTTATAAATATAATCCCATGAGGTATCTCAATGGAAAAAGCTCACAAAATTTTCAAGGTTCCAAAAATTATAGCTAGTGTGTTTGTGGTAGACAAGCAACTTTTTAAAAATGAACATCATGTCTGTAAAGGTCAAGACAGAGCATCAGAAATCAGCCTTATAAAAGTAAGCCAATAAATCACTTTCTTAAAAATTTACAATATTCACATTTTCACTTATTGTAAAGACTTCAATTAGTAAATGTGACCCAGATATTATTTTTCATAGAATATGAAATGCAATTCCTGATTCATATGTGATATGTACCCTTTTCTTAATGACAATAAAATGAATCTTTTTGCATCTAATTGTTACAGGTCACCATAGCAATATCTCAGTTCATATAGATTATTTTAAAAAGCAGAATACTCCAATGTATATTACCGAAGATTTTTCAATATTGTGTTTTGTTAAACATATTGATACATTAGTTAAAATGGATTTGGGTGTAAGGAAAACAAATTCTAATCAAATTATTTTAAACAACATTGAGAATTCTGAGGCTCTCTACTAAGTAAACAAATTCAGATGTGGTTCAAGGATCTCTGTTCTTTTTGTGGTTCTGCTTTCTCTGCATGTTTGTCTGATTTCTCATGTTCAACATTTTTAACATCAAATATTTGGGGGACCTTTTCCACCATACCAAACAATTCCTTGAGACCAGCAAGCGCCCTACAGTTCAACTCAATTCTGATACTAACCACTTGGAATTAATGTCAAACTCCATAGATTTAAAGGCTCAGTCCCACAAGATTGCTTCCATTTCAGAGGCCAATTGCAAATAGCAGGACTCCAGGTTATCCACACTTCTGTGGGTTATTGGGAATTCCTCTGATGCTCCCCTCAGCATTTATAATTTGCCAGAATGGCTCACAGAACTTGGAAAAACATTTTACCTACTATTACCACCTTGTTATAAAAGATACAACTCAAGATTACAAACAAAAGATGTGTGTAGGCCAAGATGTTTGGGTTGTGTCAATCTCTCGTGTACTTTGAAGATACTCGCCCAGCACCTCCATCTCTTCTCCTCTCCCTGGAGGTCAGGGAGTAAAGCCAAAAGTGCTAATCCTTTAATTCTTTAGTCAAGCCTTGGTCTTTGTCGTGACTGGCCTCCATTCTGAATCTAAAGTTATGTAGCAACTTCTAGCCACCATGTAACTCAACAGCACACAAAGACAAATCTCTTTGCCCCTAAGAGTCCATGTGTTTTAGGAGCTATATATCAGGAACCAGGAACAAAGAACAAATACACATTTCTTATTACATTGCAGTTTTAAAACAGCTTCTGTACAAAATGTTCTCTCTACTCCTTTATCAAATTTACAAATAGATCAAAAACAGAGAATGACTTATAACTGTAGGTGCATAATTGAAGTTGAATTCCTGGAAACCATCTTTGAGCCTCTCCTTATCTGTTTTTGGTCTGAAATCCATCCTACACTTTCTTCTTTAACCAATCCTTGTTAGTGGAATGGTCATGTCTGAGGATACTGATCTTGATTGAGTCCCTGGGACAAGGGGGCTGAGGTTATCCTCAGTGTTGTAGCCAAGGCTAAGTATCTTCAGAAACTTGTACATTACCCAGAAACAAAAGTAGCATTGTAGAATTTACTGGGCACATAATATCCTGGACTCCATTTTAGAACAAATGAATTATAAACTTTGAAGTTCTTCCCCAGAAATCTATTTTATTGAGCTATATAGGATTTATACATACTATTTATTCTCTTCCAATTCATTATTATGTTAAAATGCATGTAAGATTCACCATCATGACCATTATATATTGTTTAGTAGTATTAAATACACTTAAAATGTTGTACAACTGTCATCATCACACAGCTCCAGAACTCTTTTCGTAAACTTTGTATATTAGGCAGTTTCTTGTTTCTGTAACAAAATAGGTGAGATTGCCTGCTTTGTAAGTACCTATGAAGCTTACAGTTTAAGATGCTTAAAGTCCAAAGTTAGATGGTTGTAACTGTTCAGACTCCAGTGAGAATCTCTTTGGCTCTTAGACAATGTCCATATGCAAAAGAGGTATGGCTTAGCTTTGTTATAAGCCCATTCTCATAAAAACTAATTCACCCAGAGATTAGCATTAAACCTGTCTAAAAGCAGTGCCCACAGTAATCTAATAACCTTCTACCAAACCCTATCTTTTTAAAATTCCACCATCTCAAGACTTTCCTACTGAGGACCAAGCTTCCTGCACATGAAACTTTGGGAAACACACTTAATCCATATCCAAATCATAGTACTCTACAACCATTAAATAGTAACTTACCATTCTCTCTTTTCTTCACTCTAATTACCATTCTATTTTCTGTCTCTACAATTTTGGTTACTCTAAGTGCCTTGAACAGAAAGTAGAAACATACAGTAGCATTTATCATTTTGTTATTGGCTTCTTTTACCGAACACAGTATTTTCAAGTACATACATGTTATAGCTTGTGTTAGAATTTCCTTTCTCATTTAGGCTCAATGTATATACATATCTATCACCTTTTGGTTGCCTGTCCATCCATGGACATTTAAGTTCCTTCCATATTTTAGCTAGTGTGAATAATGCTTCCGTAAGTACAAGTATAGAAACATTTCTTTGAGATGCTACTTTCAATTTTTTGTATATACAGTACTCAAATGGAATTTCTGAATCATATGGTAATTCTATTTTTAATTTTTGAGGAAATTCTATACTATTTTTCCCACAGCAGTTATACCATTTTACATTCCCTCCAAAAGAATAAAAGGGTTCTGATTTTTCCACATTATTGTCAACACTTATTTTCTGCTTTTCAAAAAATAGTAGCCATTCTAATGAGTCTAAAGTGATACCCTAGTGTATGTTGGTTTATATTTCACCAATGATTTGTGATTTTGAGCTTTTTTCTTCCATTTTTCAAACATTGTGTATCTCCTTTGGAGAAATGTCTGTTTAAATCTTCTACCTGTTTTGAATTTTTGTTGTCAGAATTATTTTATATAATCAGGATATTAATCCTTTATTAGCTGTATGATTTATAAGTATTCTACTTCAATTTTTTAATTTGCTTTTTCACTCTATTTGATCATGCCCCTTAATGCAAACTTTTTAAAACTTTACGTGAGGTCCAATTTGTTGATTTTTGCTTTTATAGTCTAGGCCTGTTTGGTCATTTCCAAGAAATAACTGTCAAACCCATCATTATGAAGCTTTTGCACTTTTTTCTCCCAACACTTATAGATATAAGACTTGAAAAAGGGTCTTTGAAAAATTACAGTTATTTTTTAATATGGTAGTAGGTAAGAATCTAACTTTATTGTTTTATACAAAGTTATTCAATATTTACACTATTATTTATTGAAATATTTGTTCTTTCTGCAGTCAATGGTCTTAGAAGCCTTACCCAAAAATCTTTGGCCATATATTGAAAAGTTTCTTTCTGAGTTTCTTTCTCCATTCTATTCCATTAGTGCAAATGTCAATCTTATAACAGTATCACAGTGATTAAATTACTGTAGCATTGTAGAAAGTTTCAAAACAGGAAATGTAAGTCCTGTATTCATTTGGAGTGCCTTGAAATTTAATACAAATTTTAAAGTAGAATTTACTATATCTGCAAAAGAGTCATTGGGCTTCTGATTGGGATTTTATTGAATATGCAGATAACACTGAGTAATATAACATTTTAATATTAAGAAAATGGGGCCGCCTGCCGCCACTGCCACCACCAGAGCTCTGTAGTATGGCATCGAGGAGAATGGAGACCAAACCTGTGATAACCTGTCTCAAAACCCTCCTCATCATCTACTCCTTTGTTTTCTGGTTGGAGCTCTAAGGCATCTGTGATGACAGGCCATCACCAAGGTCCTCTTTGTGAGTCTCACATACTCGATTGGCATCAAATAAAGAATTTTCTTCCTGATTGGAGTTTCCAAAGATGGCGGACCAGTAGGTAGCAGGAGAGAGATCCTCTCTGAGAGAGACAGCTTAAATGCCAGAATTTAACACCCTGGAGAGACCCAAACAGAGAGAGATGGACTCTTTCAACCCAGGAAGAAACTAAAGTTAAAAAAAAACACTCAAATATGAGGTCCCGGGGCTACCATTAGTGAAGCTAAGATCAGCAAGCACAGCGCCCTCCTCGAGCCGCCTGAATTCCTGCCCAAGAGCGACCTGACCGACTGAATTACGCCAATATGACTGGCTTGAGTGGCCTGAGCATGGAGCTGAACATTCCTGTGTGCAGCTCGCCCAGACCCAGCCCTGCACACGACCCACCCAGAGGCACTGTGAATTTGCGCTGCAGCCATGCTGAAGTCGGAGGTCTGGGAGCCCAGCAGTTCTCAGGGACCGGCATCAACATGCGGTGAGTGATGGGAATAAGACCTTCCCCCATGGGAAAGGGGAAACCAACTGGAAGACATGTTGGATTTGGGCAGGACAGCCTTACCTCCATAAGGAAGTGGCTTCAGTTGGTTGCTCCCCTCGCCAAGCAAATTGGTGGAATCTGCTTGGATTGGGCCATGCCCCTGGCCATGACCCAGTGGGTTGCTACAAACTAATTCCCTGAGCACAGCTGCACACTGACCCATTGAAGGCCTGCAAAGGTTGACTGTCCTGGAGGAGAGGAGCCAGCACAAACTGCACTTGCTTGAACTTTACTCTCTGAAAGCGGCCGGCAGAAGAGAGAAGCCCCTAGCCTGCATGCTCCAGAGGAGCCTTAACTAACAAGCAAAGGGGCTGGGAATTACACTGTACACTTGTATGGAAGGAACCAAAAACATGATGAGAGGGAGAAATAAGAAAAAACTCCCAGCCCCCAACCCTGAGAACATTGACCCAGGAGAGGTAAATACAAAAGAGATTGAGGGCAGCAAACATGCAACATCAAAAACAGCGGTAGCAGACATAAAGAGATATCTTCAGGACCTTGTAAGCGGGATCAAAACTGAAATATTAATTCAAATTAAACAAGAGATAAGTAGATTAATAAAAGAAAGGCTGGGCACCTCTCAAGAAGACACAGACAGAAGAATGGAGGAACACAAAAGGAGAGAAACGTTTAATGAAGAAAACAAGAAAAACCTAGAATTCATGAAGCAAATTCAAAGAGATTATCAGGAAACTAAAGACTCAATAGAAAACTGGCAAAACTGCTTGAAAGAAACCAAAGATAGACTATTAAAAATTGAACACAGGCTTGCAATGTGTGATCATGAAAGGGAAGATCTCTTAAAAATAACAAGAGAGCAGGCAGAGGACGACAAGAGGATCTATAACTTAAGAATAAAGCATGTGAGTGAAGAAGCAGGAGTCAAAACAGAGGAATTACAAAGGCTATTCACAGAAATTATTAAGGAAAATTTCCCAAGCATAGAAAAAAGAAATTATATGCAGAGGTATGAAGCATACAGAACTCCAGCCACCTACAACCCAAACAGAGCTACACCCAGACACATAATAATCAAGATCCCAGAAATTCAATATAAGAACAGAATATTAAAAGCCATCAG
>PVJX010009115.1:0-62392 GCA_004027295.1 Dolichotis patagonum
TGACTTTATACTATTGTGTTATGTTTGATATTATTGTAATTGAAACTATGCTCAACTATAGCAGAGTTAGAGATATGGCGTTAGATACTGTTGATGTCCAGTTGACTTAATGTAAAGTACTGTTTTGCCTATGTTGTCCTCTTCTGATCTGCTCTGTACTACCCCCTTTTGTTTTATTCTCTTTTAAATAAAAAAAAAGAAATATCAAACAAGTAAGGAGATAAAGAGGGATTTTGGATGGCCTTTTAAAGCAAGTGGTCAAAGAAGCACTCTGAATTTTAATAGTTGAAATACTTTTTTAAGAGAACTAGGAAGATGAAATTTGAGGAAGGAATTGGAGGAAATAGAGAGGATAGGATGGTTGGAGAAAACCAAGCTAGAGGAAGAGGGATGATGGATGAAAAATAAGTTGGAGAGCAAACTGGCTCTATTACACTAACCTCAACAAGGGATTGATCCATTGCTAGGTTCATCGCTAGATGGGCTATTAGAAGGTGGGGCCCATTTAGAGGAGGTAGGTGACTGGAACTGACCTATGTTGCTCTGTCTCTTTTCCTGTTCTTTCTGCTTCCAAATTCCATGATGTGAACAGCTTTCTTCTGTCATATCCTTCTGCCATAATGTGTGTCCCTTGGAGCCAGGCAACCATGGACAGAAGTGTGTGAAACTGAGTCAAATAACATTTCTTCCTTTAAGTTGTGTATGTCAGGTGTTTTGTTTACAGCACTGAAAAGCTGAATAATATACTATGAAATAAATTTTATACAGGAAAAGCAGAATAAATATACTTTACACTTTTTAAATTTTATTTTAAAGAGAATAAAACCAAATAAAGTGAAACAAGAAATCCAATCAAAACAAAACAAGTGATACATGACTTCAAAACAAGATAATAGGAAATCAACAATGGCTACCATAAGGTCTCTTGTTACCTTCAAAATAGCTGCCTAAGTTATCAGACATAATAAAATCAAACAAAATGAATAGAATAAAACCATTTAAAACAAAACAATGAAAATGATACAGGACTTCAAAGCAAGACAGTAGGAAATTAACAATGGATGCCATCTTCCTTTTTTAGATGTTTCTTCCCTTTTCACTTTCACAATATCTATTGTACACTTTGGATTCCACTAACTCGTTCAGGTTTTTTATGAAAGGGAGACAACATGATGTTCACTCATGTGAATCTGAATCATTTCACTCATAAGCATGGTCTCAAGTTGCATCCATTTACCTATAAGAGCCTCAAGATTATCATTTTTATAGTTGAGTAGCTTTTCATTATATAAAATTACCATATCTTTCTTACTCATCCTGTGGTTGATGGGTAAGTTATCCCTGCTTTTTTATGAGCCCCTGTTGTGTGAAGCATTTTCTTCTCTCCTCTGACCTTCAGTCCACAAATTTCCTTTCAAGTCAAATGTGTTTCTTATGTACAGCATATTCATGGATCCTGTCTCTGATACGCTCTGCCTGTGTTTTTTCTTATTGGTGAATTGAGGCCATCTACATTTATAATTATGACCGATACACTCTCTTATCTTTGATACACATGCTATCCTCCTGCCATTGGCCCCCCCTTTTCCTCTCCATTCAATTATCTGCCCCACTTGCCAGTCCTCTGCTGCTATTCTTGGAACTGTGGTCATCTTTATCTCTCCCTAGAATATCTTTCAGCATGTTGTGTAGAGTTGGTTTGGTGGTCATGAATTCCTTCAGTTGTTCTTTATCATGCAAGTATCTTATTTCTCCATTAATTTTGAGAGATAGTTTTTCAGGTTATATCAGTTTGGGTTGGGAGTTTTTTCTTTCAGGATTTGAAACACTTCATTCCAGCGGCTTCTTCACTTGATGATTTGTGTTGAGAAGAATGCCATAATTCTGATGGGTTTTCTTTTATAGTGATCTGTTTCTTTTCTCTAATAGCCTTTAACATTCTACTCTTGAGCTGAATTTCTAGGATCTTGATTGTTATATGTGTGGGTGTAGATTTATTTTGGCTAGTTGGAATTCTATATGCCTAGCTTATCAAAGTGTCAGATGCTTTTTCCATGCTTAGAAAGTTTTCTATTACTTCTGTAAATAATCTTTTTATGTCATTTGTGTTGACCTTCTGCTTTTTTTGCTACCACCTATCAGTCTTAATATTTTTCTTTGCATCTTGCAGGTATTGAATTATTATTTCATGTTTCCTTGTTGTTTTTAAGACATCTTTCCTTTCATAATTGCTAGCTGAAATCCTGTTTTCAAGGTTTGAAAGTCTGTCTTCAGTCTCCTTCAAGTGGTTTTGCCAGCTTTCAGTTAAATTTTTAATTTCCTGGATATCTCTTTAAATATGTTTCATGAACTGTAATTCTTTCCTATATTGTTCATTCAAGGTTTCCATCATTTTTCTCTACTCATCCTTTATATCTATGTCTTCATTAGATATGCTCAGCAATTCTTTCATTATGTTTGTCATTTATTCTTTTACCTGAGACTTTGTTTCCAATCTGATTACTTTTACAGCCTAACGAAGTTGTTTCTTTACTTCAGTTGCTGTGCGCTCAGGGATTTCAGGTGTGTGTCTTCTATTCTCTTCCATATCTCCCATACTTGTTCTGTGTGGGCTGGAGGTCTGAGATTTCCTTCTGCTCTTTTGTCTTGACATTTTTTGGGCTCCTCCAAACAAGCCAATTATGGGGTCCCAGGTGCTTCCTGCATTGGTTACCTGTTCGTGGAGTAGGCGAATGGGCCACGCACTTGGGTTTCTCCTAACCTAGGTTCCCAGGGAGGCAGTGGGGTGCAGGGCAGGCTTCTTCAGATAGGCGCAGCTGCACTGAGACGCCTCTGCTGGTGGCAGGTGCATGGGGGCATGGCTGGCTGGTTCCCTCACCCTGCGCTGGTCACCATCCCCAGTGATGGCCAGCTACAGTTACACTCTTTACTTATTAGTATTCAGAATAGTGAGAAGGTTGGATTACTATTAAGAAATTCAATGTTTTGTGCATGTTGTTAGGAATTTATAGATCATTTGTGTTTCAATCATATTGGTGTCATTCATTTCTTCTTTAATAGTTTCATTTGTAACTTATGGAAGCCCCCCTCCCCCATGTGGTTCCCTGTGTCTTTATGTAAAGAGGCCAACAGTTAATGAATTCCTTTCTGTTAACAGAAAATAACCAAGCTTATACCTTGACAGTGTGTTGATCATGTCTCTAAGAATCTCTAGTTTCTTTTGAGTGTTCAGAGCCCACAGTCTGGGTGTTTGAAGATGCTCCTGTTATTGGTTTGCTACTGTCTGAGTAGAGAGAGATAGGACATATTATTTGTTTTATAAAACTTAAAAAAACCATGCTACATTCCCAGTTCAAGGATTACAATACATGGTTTATGGTTAACTACTTTGAGTTTTATATTTGAATCTCTTAGCTAAAATTTTGGTTTCTGGCAACATTAATAGGATTTATTGGTGGTATTATTTACTGTTTTCTAACAGTGCAAATACTACAAATAATGATCATTTTCATTTAAAATATTTTTGCATGTTCTTTTCTTCTGGTTTTTAGAATCTGTTCCTTAATGGAAATAGTAAAAAATACAGGGTCTTCAAGTTAAAGTGTTCTTCAGTAAGTGGCTATTCTACTATTATATATTCAGATAATTATTTTTTAAATATTAGAATTATTTTTGGTTTTGTTTTAAAATATATAAACATTACTTGATTTTAAGTTTAAAAAGTAAAACACCAGGCATTCTGAGACTTGTGGCTTTTTTCTTTTAAATTAAGTTTATCGCTATAATTTGGATATACATAATGATCACATTTATCATAGGAAGTTTTTACCTATAAATATTACATCTTGATTCCTCTTTTGTTTCATTTTCCCTACCCTCCTTTCTATCACTTTCCCCTTCTTTATTTACAAAGCTTTGTTTCTACTTTCCTTCTTTTCTCATTTTGTTTTCTCTTCCCTTCTTTTCTTTCCCCTTGCCCGCTTCTAGTTCTCTTTCCCTTTGTACATTTTCTTCCTATTTCATAATGTCTGTTATATATTTTGGTCCTTAATTACACTTTCAGTTTCTCACACCAGAGAGACAATGTGATATTTACCTGTGTGACCAATTTATTTCACTTAAGAATATGGTCTCAAGGTTAGACCATTTACCTAAAAATTTCTCAAATTGAACCTTCTTTATGGCTGAATAGCACTCCATTTAATCAAAAAAACCCATATCTATTTTATCCATTCATCAGTGGATGGGCATTTGGGTTGCTTCCAAAACTTAGCTATTACAAACTTTTCTACTATAAACATAGTTGTGAAAGTGTTATGTAAGCAACAGAGTTCTATTCATTTATTTAGCAAGTAAATACTGAACAGGGGCATTTGTGAGCAACTTCTATAGGTTTTGGTAATATGGTGATGAATGACACAAGGCTCTAACTTACAGAATTTATAGGTTAATGGTTGAGAGAAGTAAAGAGATGATCACAAATAATATAGTAAATTCTATAATAAAAGTAAACATGGGAGGATGAGCAAACCAAGTAGAAAAACCATAGAACCGAAGCCCGGGTAGACAGAAAGAGAGGAAGATTGTTCAGTCAAAGAAAATCCTAAAGAATGGGAGGTGAGATAGAATTGGGTAAATCTGAAAAACTTTGCAAGATGTTCAGTAAAATTTAAATTTTACCTAAACAATAGATGAGTGTTTGATTGAAGTATATCACACTATTTTATAGGACATACTTTCACTGAAAGGATATTTATCAATGATTAATATCTGAGCATTATGCAGATTTTCTGTTTCCTTAATCTGATAATCCTTGAGAATATTCTTCATGGGACTTGAGAGTAGTTGAATAAACAGGAGCCCATAGTCAAGGGCTGGAGTTTTCGGAGAGTAGTTGATTTAAGTGTGTTGAACATTTTACCATCAAGATAAAAAGGAAGAGTTTAAATCAGGGACATGTTTATGCTCACATTTCAAATTTAGGGGAAAATATAAAACTATGACTAACATGTAGATAATAAAATGGAAGCTGGGTAAGAAAAATTATAGCTTGAAGAGAGGGTACCTTATAAATGAGTAGTATAAGTAATATGTATATAGCTTTTATGTTTTATTTCACTTACACAATTTTAGCTTCCTTCATATTCCCATGGACATGTTTATTATATGCTCTTTTTCTTTAGTCCTCACTAATTTTAATTATAAATCATAAGAGAAGAGTTCTTTTTTGAGGGGAGGTAGGGAAATACATTGCTGTATTTTAATATTTCTTTACTTAGCATAAAAATTTATTTTTAAATTTTTCATACTATATTTTCAGAAATTAGTCCATAAAATGAAATATGTAGATAAAAACAATTTTTAAATTTCTGAAAAGAAACTTGCTAGAATTGGATATTAATACTAATGTTTACATTAACAAATGTAAAATACTTGAAAAGCTTTATCCAGTCATGATTTTATTCCAGTCATAAAGATTTCTTTACTCTTTCCACAATTCTCAGTTTCCCAGTGATAAGAGTTGTGTATTTCTCTGGTGTACACTCACTGGCTGGATCTAAGCACATGGAAACCTTCTCAAGAAGTGTGCATTGTCACTGACAGGGGTCTTGAAAGGAGAAAGAAATTAAGGAGGGAATGTGGGAATTTCCTCCCTTTTCCTTATAAGTCATGATGTAATGCTTAAATCTTTTCTGAAAACAATATACTGGACTGAATTTTGAAAGAATAGTCATTTATTTCATTAAATATAAAAGGAATTATTAAATCCTTCCAAACTATTTGTTAGGCCAAATAAATTTTTTTTAAAAAGTTCTCTAATTACTCTGTCAGGAAATAATTTTGAAAAGAAAAGTCTTCACAAGAAACAAAAATAAGATTTCAAACAATGAGAACTCCTTCCCAACAAGCACTTGGATCACTTTCACTGTAAAGTCTCATCTGCCCTCAAGTTTGCTGCTCAGTTTCTTGGGGGGTGAGGAGACTGTGCAGCTGCTGGTTCTGATGCTTCTCTGACGAACAGGATGTGCCAGGTTCCTCAGGAGGCCAATAGGTCAGGCTGTGAGGGAAAGGCTGCACTCTCTCCAGGCAGTGGGAGAAAGCAGACCCATCCCTTCAGCCTGACTTCTGATCCTCACCAGGGCTGGTGTCATTCTCTACAGTTGAAAATGCACACGGGGATTTCCATCAAGTACAATGCCACAGCCATGATAATTAGGAGGCATCATTCCCTTCCAGTAAATTTTCATCCATATTATCTTCCTGTCAGAATATGTTGGCCTCCAAAACTCCTTAATCAAAATCTTGTTCTTTCTTTTCTGCCCTCTTATTCTCTGTCAATCTCCTATTTCTATTTTATTTTTCTTACATGTTTATTCATTCACTGAGTATTACTTAGCATCCAGGAAGAGGCTTAACATGGCCTAGTTACTGACAAAATAAAAACATAGCTCAACGTTTGTTCCTTCCCCCAAATAGTAGTTATGGTGGTTTAAAGAAGAGAGAGAGAGAGATAGAAAGATAATAATAGTAACAATGATTGCAGGTTTACTTGACAATAAATCATTTACCCCAAATCATACTTGCCCAGTGTGGAACTGGGAGAGTGTTTCTGACAGTCTCAAGTTACAATAAAATTCTGGTTTGAAGACTGAGGTATGGGAATCATCTGCAACAGGGATTTAAAACTATGAAATGAATGGTACCAGCTAAGGAGGTTGATGAGATGAGCAGGGTGTAATGTTACTCAGGAACTGCAACACATAGGAAACAGGAAAAAGGAGAAGAATCACAAAAAACATAGAGAAGAAAGGCTCTGAGATAGCTGGAGAACTAAGACAGAATGCGTTGGAGACCAAGGAATGGAGTTTGAAGGATGGAACCACTAATGGCGTCGAACACAGTGGAGAGCTCTCACCTCACTGCCTTGTCAGAGGAAATGCTGCAATTTCAATCAGTCAACAGAGCTGAGCCAACGTGTCCCCAGCAACTGGCTTGAATTCACTCAGGCTCTCCTCTGTCCTGGGCTTGGTGCTCCCTACTTTTCATTGACAGAATTGGGAGCTTCACTTTCTCAGAAACACCTTAGGATGACTGGAAGACATCTAGCTTTCAACAGATTTCCTCCTACCATCCTGGTCCTGTTGGGGTGAACCCCTGGCCAAACTGGCAGGACTCAGCCTTTGATTTTGCTTGTACTCTAGGTTCACTATTGATGGAAGAAATGGAGTTAAAAGATTCATCCCCAGAACAAGCTGAATTGCATTATATAAATAGCAGAGGGCAAAGGAACAGAGATGACAGAAATCTTAGGAAAGAGAAAAATAGGAAGTAAAATTAAATTAAGGGTTTGATCTTTTTTTTTTTTTTGAGATATTAGAAATTGAACCCAGGGCCTTCATACTGAGCTACATTCTACAATTTTCATTCTTTTCTTTTTTCTTTTCTTTTCTTTTTTTTATTTAAAGAGAAGGAGAAAGGAAAAAACAAAAAAACAAAACAGAAAGAGGGCAGCAACAATACAGAACTCCAAAGGGGAAAGAAAAAAAAAAAAGAACAACAACCACAACCACAACAAAAACAAAAACACTAAGAAATCGCCACTTGATAAGTTACATACTGTCATCATTGGAAATAGTTGTTCAAGTTGCAAAGTTAAAACATACAAAGTACACATTCAAACAATGAGCCTGTTAATGGTTCTGCTCAACATTCTAACAAAAACTGTAATATGGACATCCATCTTACACACTTAAACACACATGCAGTTATATCCTTTAGAGCACTTTCTTTTCCTCTCTTTTTTACAGTAGCAATTACACATTGTGGGTTTCATTACTCCTACAGTTCTTATTACTTTTTACACTACAGAAACAATGTGATATTTATAAATATGACTCATTTATTTCACTAATGAAGATAGTCTCAAGTTGTCCCCATTTCCCTATGAAGGCCTCAAGATCAACCTTTTTATAGCTGAGTAATATTCCATTGTATAAAAATACCACATTTTTTTCATCCACTCTGCAGTTGATGGGCATCTTGTTTGTTTCCAAGATTTAGCTATTACAAATTGTGCTGCTATGAACATGGGTGCACATATATCACTGTGATATGAACTTTTCAGTTTCTCTGGGAAAATACCCAGGAGGGGAATAGCTGGGTTGAATGGAGCTTCCACTCCTACTCTTCTGAGAATTCTCCATACTGATTTCCATAGTGGTTGCACCAGTCTACACTCCCACCAACTGTGGAGCAGTGTTCCTTTTTCCCCACAGCCTTGCCAACATTTGTTATCAGTTAATTTCTTGATGGCAGCTATTCTTTCTGGTGTGATATGATATCTCAATGTTGTTTTAATTTGCATTTCTTGAATGACCAGTGATGGTGAACATTTCTTCATGTATTTGTTTGCCATTTGTATATCTTCATCTGAGAACTGTGTGTTCATCTCAGCTGCCCATTTTTGGAGAGGGTCTTTGAATTTGGGGGGGGTCGATGTTTTCAGTTCTTTATATGTTCTTGATATAGGTCCTTTGTCTGAGGAGTTGCTGCCTAAAATTCTTTCCCATTCTGTGGGTTTTCTTTTCACTCTGATGGTGATTTCTTTTGAAGTGCAAAACTTTTCAATAATATGAGATCCCAGTTATTGATTCTCTGAAGTGTTTCCCCTGCAGTTTGTGTTTTGTTCATGAATTCTCTGCCTACTCCTATGTCTCCAAGATTTCTACCTACCTTATCTTCTAGTATATTTAGTGTTTCTGTTTTAGTGTTTAGGTATTTGATCCATTTAGACTTTAGTTTTGTGCATGATGATAGGCATGGATCTAGTTTCAGTCTTCTGCATGTAGAGAGCCATTTTTTCCAACACCATTTGTTAAAGAGGCTATTCTTCCTCCAGTGAACATGTTTAGCCCCTTTGTCAAATATCAGGTGGCTGAGGGTCTTTGTAGTTGTGCTTGCATATTCTAATCTGTTCCATTGATCCTCTGGTCTATTTCTTTGCCAGTACCATGCTGATTTTATCACTGTGGCTTTGTAGTACAGTTTCAAGTCAGGAATTGAGATGCCTCCTGCCTTGCTTTTATTGCCCAGAGTTGCCTTTGCTATTCTAGGTTTCTTCTGGTTCCAAATGAATTTTAGGAGTGTTTTCTCTAGATCTGTGAGGTATGTCAATGGTATTTTGATTGGGATTGTGTTAAATCTGTATAACAGTTTTGGGAGTATGGCCATTTTCACAATGTTGGTTCTTCCTAGCCAAGAGCAAGGAACATCTTTCCATTTTCTAATATCCTCTTCCATCTCCTTTTTCAGCATAGTTTAATTTTCAGTATATAGGTCTTTTACATTTTTAGTTAGGTTGATTCCTAAGTACTTCATTTTTTTAGATGTTATTGTGAAGGGTGGTATTTCCATAATTTCTCTCTCGGTGAGGTTCTTGTTTGTGTACAGGGATGCTATTGATTTTTGAGCATTGACTTTGTATCTACCTACACTGCTGAATTTGTTTATTACCTCTAGTAGTCTTTTAATGGAATTTTTTGGATCTTCTATATAGAGTATCATGTCATCTGCAAATAGTGATAATTTAACTTTTTCTTTTCCTATCTTTATTCCTTTTATTTCCTTCTCTTATCTGATTGCCCTGGCTAGAGTTTCCAGAACTATATTGAATAGAAGTGGTGATAGTGGACATCCTTGTCTTGTTCCTGATTTTAAAGTGAAAGCTTTCAATTTTTGTCCATTTAGTATAATATTGGCTGTTGGTTTGTCATAGATGGCCTTTATAAGGTTGAGGTAGACACCGTGTATTCCTAGTTTCTGAAGGGTTTTTATCATGAACAAGTGTTGGACCTTATCGAAAGCTTTTTCTGCATCTATTGAGATGATCATGTGGTTTTTGTTTTTGGCTCTGTTGATGTGGTGTATCACATTTATTGATTTGCATATGTTAAACTATCCCTGCATTCCTGGAATGAACCCCACTTGGTCATGATGTATAATATTCTTGATGATTTGCTGCATTCTATTTGCCAGTATTTTATTGAGAATCTTTGCATCTATGTTCATTAGTGAGATTGGCTTATAGTTCTCCTTTTTGGTTGGGTCTTTCTCTGGTTCTGGTATCTGAGTAATAATTGCCTCCAGGAATGATTTAGAGAGGATTGCTTTCTTTTCAATTTCATTGAAGAGTTTATGGAGTATTGGCATCAAGTCATCTCTAAATTTCTTATAGAATTCAGCTCTGAATCCATCAGGGCCTGGGCTTTTCTTTGTTGGTAAGTTTTTTATTATGTTTTCAATTTCAATAGCTGATATTGGGTTATTCAAAATTTCTATATCTTCTTGGTTGAGCTTTGGTAGTTCATATGTTTCTAGAAATCTGTCCATTTCCTCTGTGTTTTCTTCTCTATGTTAGTAGAGATTTTCAAAGTAGGTGTTTATGATGTTTTGAATTTCCATGAGATCTGTACTAATTTCACCCTTTTTGGTCCTTATTGTGTGAATTTCATTTCTTTCTTTCTTTTTCTTTATAAGGTTAGCTGGAGGTTTGTCAATTTTGTTTATTCTCTCAAAAAACCAGCTTTTTGATCCATTAAGTCTTTGTATTTTTTTTTAGTTTCAATTGCATTGATTTCTGCTCTAATCTTTACAATTTCCTCTCTTCTATGAACTTTAGATTTAACTTACTCTTCTTTTTCTAGAAGCTTGAGATGCAGCATTAGATTGTTTATTTGTGCTTGTTCTGTTTTCTTGATATAACAATTTATTGCTATATGCTTCCCTCTTAAGACTGCTTTCATTGAATCCCACAGATTACAACAGGTTGTTTCTGCATTTTCATTGAACTGTAGGTATTGCTTTATTTCTTCTTTAATTTCTTCTGTAGCCCACTGGTTGTTCAAAAGGTTGTTATTTAATTTGCATGTATTTATGCCAGTTTCGCAGTTTCTTTTGCCATTAATTTCCAATTTCAGTGCACTATGGTCAGATAGTATGCATGGGACAATCTCAATACCTTTGCATTTACTTAAAAATGCTTTATGGGATAAAAATGGTCTATTTTGGAGAATGTCCCATGGGCAGCCGAGAAGAAGGTGTATTCTGATGTGGTTGCTGGAACACTCTGTAAACATCAACTAAGTCCAATTGCTCACAGGTATGATTCAGTTCTATTATTTCTTTGCTAATTTTTTTGCATAGTTGATCTATCTCTTTGTGACAGTGGGCTGTTAAGGTCACCTGTAATAATTGTGTTCTTGTATATTTGGTTTTTCATGTCCTTTAGTATCTTTCTTATGTAGTTGGGTGCTCCTGTGTTTGGTGCATATGTATCTTCATAATTGTTAGTTCTTCTTCTTGAATTTTTCCACTTACAAGTATGTAGTGACCTTCTTTGTCTCTTTTAATCATTTTAGTTCACATTGTCTGCAAATAGAATAGTTAGCCCTGCTTTCTTTTGAGATCCTGTTGCATGGAATACAGTTTTCCATCCTTTGACTTTTAATCTATGAGTTTCTTTTTGAGTCAGATGCATCTCTCGTATACAGCATATTGTGGGATCCTGTTTCTTGATCCATTCTGTCAACCTGTTTCTTTTGATATGTGAATTGAGCCCATTTACATTTATAGGTATCATTGTTATGTATTGGCTTGACTTTACCATGTTGTGTTACTGTTGTTAGATTCCTGCCTTTCTCCCTTGTTTACTTTCTTGTCCAGCCTGGTGATTTCTTTCTGTTGTTGCTCTGGAGATTGTGGTCATTTTTATCTCTATCTAGGATGTCCTTCATCACTCTTTCTAAGGTTTGTTTGGTGAATATGAATTCCTTTAGTTATTCTTTGTCATGGAAGTATCTTGTTTCTCCATTAAATTTGAAAGACAGTTTTGCTGGGTATGTGAGTCTGGGTTGAAAGTTGTTTTCTTTTAGGGCTTGAAATACTTAACTCCAAGCTCATCTTAACCTGAAGTTTTGTGCTGATAAGTCTGCTGTGAGTCTAATAGGCTTTCCTTGATAGGTGAGCTGTGTCTTCTCTAACAGCTTTTAGTATTCTGTTTTTATGCTGTATGTCTGAGATCTTAATAATTATATGTCTGGGTGTAGGTTTATGTTGGTTATGACTGTATGGCATTCTATATACCTCACTTATTTGTAGATCTGATTTTTCCTCCCATGTTTGGGAAATTTTCTGCCATTATTTCTGTGAACAGCTTAGCTATATCCTTTGCATTGTCTCCTACTCCTCACTAATGCCTATTACTCTGACATTGTTTCTCCTGGCATCATCTTATAGTTGTTGGATTGTCATTTCATGCTGCTTTGTTGTTTTTATAAGTTCTACCCTTTCAAGATCGTTATCTGCAATCCTGTCCTCAAGGTCCGAAATTCTATTGTCAGCTTCCTTTAAACAGCTTTGTAGGCTTTCAATGCAATTTTTTGTTTCTTGCATATCTCTTTCAATTTGTTTCATAGATTCTGCTTGTTTTCTGCATTGTTCATTCAAAGTTTCAATCAATTTCCCATGCTCCTGTAGTTCTTATCTGTTTCTTCTCTAGCTATGTTGAACAGCTCATTTACTAAGGTTGTTACCTTTGTCTTTACATAAGACATTATTTTTAATTTGATTTCTTCCGTAGCCTCATGGATTTATTTCTTTACTTCATTTGCTATCTTTTCAGAGATTTATGGTGTATGAATTTTGGGGTCCTGTATTTCTTTACCACCTGCACTTGCTCCTGATGGACTAGATGTTCGGGATTACATTTTGCCTTTTCATTTAGTCATTTTCACCTTTTGGGTGAATTTCTGGTCTTTCTATTCCAACAGACACAACTTTCTGCAATGTGTATTTCAGGCTTCTACTGTGTGGTTGATGTTTGTCAAATTGCTGAGTACCACAATGAAAAAGGGATCCCATCTCCTGAATTGCTCCTATGGTGCCACACTGACTGAAGTCTGATGAGGTCTTCTGTTTGGGTGAGGGGTTCCTGAACCTCTCATCAAGCCAGCATTGTAGTCCACTGTAGTCCCACGTTCCCGGTGAAAGGGCGCATCCAGCAGATGTGGTCCCAGTCAGCTCAGTCCTGTGGCAGGCTTCCTAGATGTTCCTGGGGGGGCAGCAGCAGCAGTCCCAGGCACCTCAGGCCCTGTGCCACTGGTCCGTGCAATGTTCCCAGTCCCAAAAATCTCAGGTCAAGCTGCCAGTCTCTGCGAAGTTCCCAGTCCCAGACAGACCAGGCCAAGATACTGGTCTCAGTGAGGTTCCTTATCGGTGAAGGGTGGGCCTAACAGACCCAAACAGCACAGATGGAGCTGCTGGTCTCTGCCAAGTTCCCAGTCCCAAACACACCAGGGCCAGCTGCTGGTCTCTGCGAAGTTCCCAATCCCAAACAGACCAGGCCGAGCTGCTGGTTTCCAGGAGGTTCCCTGCGGGTCTCTTTCTTCTTTTCTTTTCTTTTCTTTTCTTTTCTTTTTTCTTTTCTTTTCTTTTCTTTTCTTTTCTTTCTTTCCTTCTTTCTTTCTTTCTTTCTTTCTTTCTTTCTTTCTTTCTTTTCCCTTCCTTCCTTCCTTTGTTCTTTCTTTCTATTTTGCTGTATTGTGCTCTATCTTTTGACCCTCCTGACTCAGTCTCCCAGAAATCTGTGTTTTCACTAATGTTTTAATCATTATACTAACCATACCATCATTTCCAACAACAGCAGTGCTATTTCTATAGCTGTGGCTGCCACCACTGCTGCCAGTACGATTTCCACTATAGCTTCCATTTCTTCCCATTGCTGTACTGCTGTCACTGTCATTATACTGCCATAGCACTGATGCGACAACTGTGAGTACTGCCACCAGTGGCCCTTTTTTAGGAACACTTGATAGCACTTTTGTCAGGCTTCATTATAAATGTTTCCAAACAATATTATATTAAAGTGATGCTGCATTCCTGTAAGGAAATTAGCAGCACCTTCTTCCTTAAGGAATCAAGTTGAATCATAGTTTTGAGCTTGGGATTGTAAGCACCCCCAAATCCTAGTCCCAAATGCTGGCCATCCATGACAAGTGGCTATTCCTGCACTACCCAAGGTTTTATCAATCTAGTGAAATTCTGTCCTTTTGATTTTGGGAGACACATTGTTGCCTGGTAGCACCCAGCATTTATTAAATGTGGTGGACAGGTTTTCCAGTATTTGCTACTCTGAATTAGAAAAGCTTTAGCTCTAAAAGATGATCAGCAAAATGCAATTTATATAAAGCTACTTCACCAAAATTTTAATGAATATTCTTCCAATAATAAAATTACTTTGAGTGATGTATTTATTGGATATGTTTTAAGCGAGGTGAAGCAAGTGAAATGGTTCCAGTAACAAACTAGAGTAAACCTGATGAACTGAAACTACTAAATATTTAAACGATTTAAGCCATCATAACTCACCACTCACATCATAATTAACCAAAATAGGTTTTTTATTAACAGGAATACTGAGGAAGATACAGAATGAAATGTTAAGGGAAATGTGTAAAAATATATGCAAATGAGCTCTGTATTAATTTCACACTGAGGCTCATTCATTGTTTCATTACTCAGAAGTTTTGTGTGTATGTGTGTGTTTGTGTGTGTGTGTGTGTGAATTTCAATGCTATGTTTAGTTTTTTCTTATTGATAGCTTCAAAAACACAATTGGTGCCAGTATTATACCTAACATGAGTTTGTAACATAACTTTCTTATGTTCTTATTTTTCTTGAGTGGCTTTTATATTCTGCACAGATGAAACAACCATAGTAGTGTTTACTGAGTGCTTATTCTCTGCCAGTCACTGTACTCAGCATTTTTTATTTAGACCTTTCACAATTCATTTTACATTTTGCTAAGCTTTAAAATCATCCCTCAACCACATGATTCCTTTCAAGTTTCTCTCTGAGGTTGATGCTATTACTACTTTAATTTTACTGATGAGAAAATTAAGGGTTGGACAGAGCTAGGGTTTGTGCTTGTCTTCTTCAGAATAGAGTGCGCAGCTCTTAACAATCATGCCATCCTGAGAGGCACATGGCTCTGTATTCACTGTTGCTTTATCTCTTCTCTGGTTGTTAGTGGTCTAACAGACTGACTGCATCCTTGGATGCTGCCCCTGAGGCCAAGGATGGAAGTTTTTCAGACATAATGTTTTTAGTATGAACATCTCAGCTCTGTGCACATGGCCCCAGAATCTCACCCTTCTCCAACTCAAGAGACCCATCCTTGGGCTGCTCTTATTTACCCACTCAGCACCCCAGCACCCCACTGTGTCCTGCTTCTTTGACTTTGGCCTGGACTCTTCTCTAATCTTTGTCCTGGTCAGTCCTGCTTTATTCTAACAATTTCTTCCATTGGAAACAACTGCCAGATTCTTCAGGTAACACTTTGCACTCACCCCATGGGCAGCTGCTCCAGCGTGTGCACTCGGTGTTTTAGTCACAGTGGTGTTCTGCACTGTTGCAATGACTTTGGTGCATACTCTCTCTCTGTTAAATTCACTGACAGAAAAGCCCATCTTCTTTCCACTTTGTATTCCCAGCCCCTTGCACAGTGTCTGACACTTGATAAGGAGCTGATAGAATGAATATAAATTGGAGTGAACAATGAACAAATATTGAGAAAGAGGAATGACATGTTTCCAATAAAAGGAAAGTGTAGATTTTTTTAAAAAGTGATATAGCATTGTGATTTGAAAAGCATCTTAGGGCAAAACCTTAAAAATTCATTTTGAATTTTGCTAAGCTTTAAAATCATCCCCTAAACCACAATGATGCAACTATTTTCATAAATGTCTAATTCATGCTGGCTACTGTCTCCTGACTCAAGGTAATTCCCTTGCCAAATTGAAAATTATCCTTAAGCCCCTGAGTTTACCCCTCATTCCTCTCACTCTGAAAGGCTTGCACATAATTCAAGATTCAAAAAAGCAGTCCTTTCTTCCTATCTCTGCCTACCACTACTTTAATGAGCACTGGAACTGCCTCAGCCTTAGAATTAAGCATTTCTCCTATCTCTTGTCAGCATTTTTGAGATGCCTTTGGAAGTAATTCACATTAAAATTATAAACATAGTATTCTATTCAGAAAAAAATGAATCCTGTAAAAATTTATTTCTTCCAAATGTTAAAAGGTCAACATTTAGAAATTAAATGTCCACAGCTGTCTGAGATGTTAAGGTCTTATGTTTCAGTATTTTTTTACATTCTGAAGATGGTACCATTTCAATCACTTCTCGCATCTTCATTCCCTGAGATTAGAGGCGTAGATTTTGTATGAATATTGGCTGGTTTGGAGGTCTCACTTGTGTTCAAGGAATGCAAAAGTTAGGACCTGATCTTTCTTGAGTCTCCATTTAGTATGTGCTAAACAGAACAACCCTTATAAGGTCTGTAACTTTTGCCTACTCTATAGATTATGGTAAACAAAGAGACCAAAATCAAAGCCAAAGCCAAAAGTACCCAAGGCAACAACAAACACACTGTGAAATAAAAGCTATGATTTTGCCTTGGAGCAGTAATCCCTGGAGAAACTGTCACCACCCTTACCAGAAAGCTATGTCCTCTTTACTTTTAATAAAGAGTGAAGTTTTTGAATATTAAACATTTTCATGGGTATAGTAACAAAAAGAAACTTTTTGAGCAAAAATTTCCATTTGCATTGTCTCCATATGTGAAGGTATTTTCTTTTGTTCTACACAGTGTTTTTTAAAACAAGGACTTTGATGATGGGGTTCATGGATTTCTCCAAGGGATTCATATGTGAGGCTACATTCTCAGTAGTATTAGCAGTGCCTGTGAATTTGTCATCAATAGAAATCACAGATTTTCACATTATATTTAATTTTTTCCTGAGGTGGTAAAATATTATTTGTGCTCTTATCTATTTAGGAATTATAATAGACCTAACATTGTGTATTTTTTTCTTGATGGAATAATAAAATCTTGCATTACAAATTTTCTATTATAATATTTTAATAATTATACTTGCAATATTATTGTTTCCCTTGCAATGTTATGAATGTAACACTACACATTTAAAAATATTATTCTACAAATAGGCAAATAGACTTCCAAAGTTTCCTTAGCCCAAGAGTTAGGACTTTAATGCATACTTTATTGTCAGTGTCCCTTTGTGATTCTTTTCATTCTTCAGTCTCTCCGTCTAATCTCTTCATTTGTGTTTTATTTTTCCTATCTTTTTCTTCTTTCTTCCTGCTGATTTTTCCCTCTCTCCTTCTTGTTTTATCCCTGTGTAGGTTACTTCTCTCTCTTGGCTGTGACAAAATATGCAACACTCAAAGTTAAGGAGGAAAGGTTTATTTAGCTTACAGTTTGTGCAGGTTTCAGTCCGTAATTAATGGGCCCCAAGGCAGGGTGGCATGGTGAGGGGCATCAACTCAAGGTAGCAAAAGACATAATAACAACAAGAGCAAAAGGCAGGGAGAGCAATCATCTTTACCTCCCTTATAATGTATGCAGGCTACCTGCCCTCAGGTGGGTGTGGCACTAATACCATCTCCAGTCCCTCCTCATGCACAGGCTCGGGATGTTTACATAGTGAGGAAGGATTCTGGCCTGCTGCTGAGATACTTAGTTAAACTTCTAAACTTTTCAAGTTGACACAATGAGTCAAACATTTCAATATCCTGGAGTGTAAACAGCCACCCTGTGGCATGTCCTATACACCCTAGGATATAGAACTACTGAGTTATTTAAACTTCTAAATTCAAGTTGACATAATATAAGAGCCATTACTCTCCCCTTCTCTGCTTATGCTAACTAAGGAAATTATCTGCTGGCTTCTTTTCACTTTAATAGAGAGTGAGGTAAAGTCTTGTCTCCCTTTTTCCTTATCTGACCCTTTGAAGCCTCTTCTCTGAGATAAGGTGCCATATTTATTCACTTTAGTCTGAAACAGCTGCGGAGAAAGGGAAAGCAAGGCCAAGTGCCAAAACCCAGCTATGCTTCCTCTTCTGAGATTTCCTTAAAAGTTCTGTAACATGGGTTGAGCCTCATTTTCAGCAGGATTTCCTCCTTAAGAAGGATTGAAAATCCTGGCATTTCTCACCTCTATTTTGGCCCAGGTGCTACTAGTGCAAGGAGGAGATGTGAGAGAACTTCACTTGCTTCTTTGAGTATCTCTTTCCTTTGAACTGGATTCCAAAGAAACCTCTTATTTTTCATTCATGCCAAGAGTCTGTGTCTTGCAGATAACAAATACTTCTATGCTAGTGATTTCTCGTGCTTGGTCTACTTTTTTCTTTTATCCCAGAGAGTTCAAAATGTTACTCTATCCCAATGACTTTATGAATAGTCTTTTCATAAAAGACTTCAATGAAGGGCACATAATTCTGTCTCCATGGATCTTAATATTAAGTAGGTCATTAGGTGTTCCCAAGCAATTCTATAATGCTGAGAGAATTTAGATATGTATTGATAATCTTAATTTAAATTGTTTGTTCAATGCTATTGACTGCATTTTTATTCTTATTTACATTCAACAAATAAGTGCTCAGGCTATTTTGTGAATCCTGGTCTTTGAAGAGCTAGACTTACAAATGGAAATGGGAGTTTGACTTTCCTTCAGGATACAAATTATGGAGAAGAAGGAAGTTTGAAAGATAGCATCTAAGAGTCACACTGAGATTAAGACAGACAGGGAGACTCATTCTTAAACTGAGTGAGTAGCAAAATAGGCTAAAAGATACAACTTGAGAGCCCAAGATGGAGCACTAGGCGTGGACAGAAACCTTGAAACATTGAGGCTACTTTTTATAGACAATGAGTTCATACAAGACTGAGAAGAAAGAATGAGGGACATTTGGAAACTTTTCCTTTTCTAGATTTATGTTCTAATCAATAATTACAATTTAATGTTTCACTACTTTTATTGATTTAGGTGGTAGTCTCAGGTGACTGCAGGAGACTAGAGTTTTCTTTCAGAATCAAGGAAGACACTTGTGTTGTTGTAAGGGAACATGGCTGGAAATAAAGACAGAGAGGAGAAGGGAGGTCAGATTATGTAGGATATTATGAATTTTGTAGTAAAGACTTTGGGTTTTCTCCTGAGGATGTTGGGAATTATTTGGGGTTTTTAGGTTAAAGAATAATATAATAAAGCTGATATTTTTTGACAAACTCAGCTGCTGATTTGAAGGGATGATAGGAGCACAAGAATCAGAATATGGAGACAATATGGTATCTATTGCAACAGTTTAAGTATTGGATGGTGGTGACTTGAACTATATCATAATGGGGAGAAATCTTAGCAATAAGATTTTCTGATGAATTAGATGTAGTATATGATAAAAAATGTATTACATATGATACCAGTAATTTAGAGCTGAAAAAATGATAAAATTGAACTGCTAATGATTCCTTAGGGAAACTCCAGAAGAAACAGATTTTGGGAAAACAATAAATGAAAATTTTCCTAATGACAGAAATCATTTCATTTCATCATCCAGATGTGGTGGTATCCCCAGAATTACTACACATATGAACATTTAGAGACAATGCTCTTCCATTCTAGGCATAAATGAAGCTAAGAAATTATTTCATATGAAATTAAGTTAATATTGTTTGAGGAAACATGGTTAACCAAGCCATTTGTTGATAGCAGCATTGCCCAAAGGGAAATTTCAAGCTCTAACAGTGGAGCTTCTGATCTCACTGAAAATAATACTTCCACGGACATCAGTTTTTAAAGATTTTAGTGGTAACTGCAGTGTTACTGCCACAGAGTGGAGTTATAAAAAAAACTTAGTATCGTGTGTCTTGATAAACTGTATGAGGTCTTTCATGAAGCAATACTAATCCTTACAAGACAGGATTATGGTTTCCAAAGGTTATGGTTTCCGATGTTAGATAATTTAATGAAAGGAATTTAATTACAAATATGCACATATTAAGATGAAAAAATAAAACAGGAGCAGATCCCAAGGTTTGCAACTGTGGGAAGCAGTTTTCAACTCTTGAGTTGGAGGGATGAAGACCTGAGGTCCACAATGGACATGGAAACCATGTGTATGGACCTTCTTAAAAGGGTCTGGGAAATGGAGCTGGGGCCAGAGACCAGACATAACTGTGCTGGAGACTGCCTAAAGCAAAGGTGGAAAGGCAGAGATGCACTGGTTTTCTTTTCCTGTAGTCTTTTTCTGCACTTCACAAGTGAAAACAAGTGGGAAAGGAGCTTTGACATATAGTTCATGGTTCCCAGGCATCACCATCTGTGAACTAGAGTAGATTGGGGGAAGGTGGGGAAAAGATCTGATGACAAACAAGCAGAGGATCAATAGACCTCCTGGTAGAGGTGCTGGTAAGAAAGAAGAAAAGTTTGGTGAAGTTTTACTTCTGAAACAAAAGGAAAGGAAAAGACTATGTGGGGCTTCATGTATAATCAGCATGGAACTGAGCTTTGGAGAATAGCAACTGTTTTCATTGAAAACTTCAATTTTGAAGCTTTGTAATATTTTCATGTTTATTTTCATTTTTATTGTGGTGGAAATGTATTTAAACAAAATGACAGAGAGAGGAGACCTATGAAGAATGAATTCTACTTTACAAACATTCTAGACAAGAAATATCCCAAATGATTGATGTGGTAATGGAGCAATCTAAATGGATGAGGATAGGTAAATCATGTGAAAATGTAAATTATGACAAAATAGAATAAAATAGAGTAGAAGCTATAATTGATTAGTAACACTCATTGTCAAATTCAACTATTCTTTCTGATCTGGGCCATAGATGAAAATTCTTGCTAAAAAATAACCGTTTGTTCATTACCATTTGCTACTAAAGCTGAGATAAGTAAGCGTCATTGTCTGTTTCTCTTCCAATTTAGAGTCTCTGCTTTTGCATCAAAAATAGCACCACCTACCATGGGCAATGCAAGTAATGTTATTTTCTCTGTAAACATTATAACTGAGGAACATTTGTTGGAGACTGTCATTCAGAGCTTGATAAATCATATTTGGCAAAATCATTTCTTGTAAATAGTTGTTGGATCTTTTTTTAAAAGGAGACATTAAATACAAAACTTTGTTATTCTAAATTCAACTCCATGATTTGTAATTTTTGTAGACAAGCTAGATTTGATTTTTCTGTCTCCGAGTCTAAAGTTTATAATGCATGTAATTTGATTTTCTTTCTGTGGAGATATTTTATCTATTTGATAATCAGTCTTTACCAGGTTAAGCACAGTAAAAATTTCCACCAAAATTTTTGTGTAATCCTTTACTTTTAAAGATACTGTTAGTTGGGCCGAGGATTTAGCTCAGCGGCATAAGCACTTGCCTTGCAAGCATGGGGTTGTGAGTTTGATTCCCGGTACAAAAAAAAAATAAATAAATAATAAAGGTACTGTTAGCAACTCTTGCTAATGTAGAAAGACATTTGTAGGTGTTGGGCTGGCTTCAAGTATAAATTCTAGAAATGTTTCAAATTCTTGATTCTATTCTTTTTCATATTAATTTGCCTTTTTTGTGATGTGATGTACCATTACTATTTCTCATGTTGATAGTTTGAAAATAAAAGTCACTTTTGAATATTCAGATTGAGATTTTAAACCATTTTTGTCTTGTAACTTCAAAAGACATAATTTCAATAATTAGAAATTTCTCGCTGTTAATGGTCTTTCAGTTTGTTTTTACTCTTTTCACATTTTACTTTTGCACTTGTTATGGTTTGTATTTGGATGCCCCCCCCAAGCCTCATGCAATCATGGACACAGCTGAATCTAGCATTTATGATTGGTTTGTTGTCTAGGCTGGGGCTGGCAATATAGTGCTGCACCCACCCAGGGGCAGAACCGACATTCAGTGTAAGGGCAGGAAGAAGGCGTGTCTTTCCTCTTTTGCTCTGCTTGCAATTGCTGTTTGCAGTGTCCAAGAACGGCTGCCCCAACATGTCATCCTGCCTTGGAGCCAGCTAAGTATGGACTAAAACCTCCAAAGCTGTAAGATAAATAAACCTTTCCTTCCTACATATTGGGCATCAGGTATTTTGTCTCAGCAATGAGAGAAAAAAACCTAAAAGAGTGCATATTATCTTAAAAACTCTATTGAATGGTTCAAGAGCTTTAACTTTTTAGAGGTGAGAACACTGCAGTTCAGAAAAGAAGGGTAACAATTCTAGTGGTGATAGTGTGGCTCTGCCCATGCCAGTTAATGAGGATAGTTCATGTGCAGTGCCTACCATAGTGCTTGATATAGTAGGGATTCCGAAAACAACTTGCTTCAGTTTTTCACTGCCTTGTATCTGACACATTGTCTGACTCTAGAAAACTGTGTAATAAATTGCTACTTTTTACAGGATTCTTTGGTGAACATAACTGTTCTTAAGCAGCAGATGAACCCACTGACAATATGCCTGCCTTATTAATTCTAAAAGCACTATGGCTGTCATATTTTGAAAGAGAGTCAAAAATTTATGAAATAAGTAAATCCATAGACATGGAGTAAAAAGCCTAAGTTTTTGAATAGATATTTAATCTGAAAATCAAATGATATCCTGTTTCTTTATGGTTTCTCACTGGAAGAATTCTAAATACTTAGAAATGTTCCTTTTAGAGAAGATAGCATCTTGCTCTCCTCAGAGACAAAATAGCTGCTTCCTGTCATGAATTTTTGTAAAAGTTCTTTCCTTCTTTTCCTCTTTTCCTCTCTTTCTTTAATCCCCAGATTTCCATACATTTTCTGGTTGGTACAGCCTATCAACATGTATTAATGTCTATTTCTGGGCCACACACCATGCATGTCAGTCAGTGATTTACTAGAGAAACAGATATAACACAAGATATCTAAATGTACAAGAAGTTGTAAGATTGGCTTATGATGGCCACCCGTACAGCTGGATGAGGTAGAAGGTATCTGCACACATGAGACTGAACGATTCAGTCCAAGGACAGGAGTTCACTGCAGTGTCTCATACAAATCCATATAAGGAGGCTGAGTCTGCAATGGAAGGCTGAAGAGTTTATGCCAGAAGGCTGAAGAATTTGAGGCAGAAGCTGATAAGTCTGTGCTGATAGCCAGGCGAGCTCCTCAGAAGAACAGAAGCAGATTTGTCTTTCCTCATTTCCTCTTTCTACTGTCCAAGAGCTTCCCTAGAGTGGTCCTTTACATTCTAGCAGGTAGAACTGTTGAGTCATTTTGGTTAAGTTTCTAAACATCTCAGATTGACAAAATTAATCAACCATTATACCATGCATGGAGAATCAAAACACAGGGCTTATTTCTGCTCTTGAAAATTCAGATTGGCTCTTCATGGAACTCAATAACTTTTGCCATTGTTGCAATGATTACATTCACATTCATCATCTCATTAATTTTCATAGCATATTTAGTGATAGTATGAATATTTTAGTAGGTTAGACATATTTAATGTCACAGAAAAATGTGGTGGAAACTAAGCATGTGTTCTGACTCTCTTTGCCAAGGTGGTGCTATTGTTGCCATGTGTTGCCTGTATTTCCTAGACTCCTTTAAAGATAGGGTTCTCAATGTAACTTGCTTTCACCAATATGTTACATTCCCCTAAGTTCTGGAAACTGGGAGTAATGAGAAGACCATTGCCCACAGATGCTATTTTCTGGCTGCAAGCAGGGTCAGTTGCCACCCTTCAAACAGCAGAGCTCTGACATGGAGTCTCCAGGGTTAGAGAAATGATAAAAAGCAATTTTCTCAACCTGTAACTTACAGGAGTATTTGAAGCAAAACTCTAGACCTCTTACTAAAAATACTGTGTACCTCAGTATACGTACATGGCATATTTATAAGTACGTCAGTTTTATAATTGGCTTCCCAGTATTAATTTAAATATCCTTTTTTGGCCATTTGGATTCCTACTGATACATTTCTTCTGCCCCACATTATGCATCCTTGATGACAGCAGAGTTGTGTTGATGGCTTCAACAGTCCACCCTCTCCTGTGTCCATCCCCATTGATATGTGACTTAGCAGCTACTTTCACAAAAGCAATGGAGTGCATTTCCCGCACTGCTTGATTTGAGTTTTGTTTCCAGAATGGAGGTGCAAGTGTATCAGTTTTGGGGCTCAGCCTTAAGACAGCTGGACAATTTCCCCCTTTCTCTTGTGTTTTTGTTTCTACCATGAGAAAATGGCTGGACTAACCTGAGGGAAGATGAGAGATATGCGAGCCAAGGTCTTTGGAAATCATGCAAATTCCAGCTGCCTCTAGAAAGTGAGAAATCTCAGCTAAGATTAGCAGTGGATCCCATGTGATCCCCAGCAAACCCTAGATGCGTGGATACTCAGTGCTGATTGCTGAATTAGGAAGGTTCTGTGACTGTTTGCTACACAGCATTAGAATGGCAATAGGTAATTGAGATATTGGGGTTATGAGTCAAAATATTAGGGCTTTCCTCATCCTAATTGCAGACAATAGCCAAAAGTTAGGCCACTTGGAAACTTGAGACCTCAGCTTGAGTGAAGAAAAAGCATGGGAAAAAAATAATGTTTTTGAATCATTCATTTAGTTGAAGGACTCAGATGAAATAGTTGAGTATTTTCTGACTTCGCATCCAAGAAGGCTATGGCTTCTATTTGATGCCATAAGCCACATTTATTGATCCAGTAAATTTATTTTTCTTTTTAAATAAGCCAGGGTTGATTTCTGTTTGCTGGACAGGTTACTAATTCCTTGCTTAAAATTACCTTAAATCTAAGTGGCTTAGCATAATCATTTCATTTTATTCATGAGTTGAGTCAGGAATATGAAAAAGCCTCAGCTGATCCATTTTTTTCTTGGATTTTTTTCTTACAGTGGCAATCAGATGCCAGACATCAGAAGGTTACAGGTCTCTAGTCCTAAGATGCTTCATCTAACTGGTAATTGTTCTTGCTGTTGATGGGGCAGTCAGGTGAGATTGTCCCCCAGAATGTCTACTGTTGGCCTTTGTGGGTTGTGTCAGGATGATTGACTTTTAGATCATTGCTGCTTCTCCTTAGAATAAATCTCTCAAGAGGACCAGGCATGGCTCCTCTCTATGGGAAAACCAATATATTTTGGCATATTTAAAATATTACCCTGTTCTGTCTTCTGTCTACAAATTTTTTATATCCTTCCACTTACAAAATATGCTGTCTGTTTTTCTCCAAAAATACTCTCAAAATCTTGTCACTTGGGCTGAGTCTAAGACTCCTGGTCAAGGATCTCATCATCCAAATCGAGTCCAAGTGTAGATAAAGTTCCTTGGGTTTCATTCTCTTGGTCACTAATCCTGGATGCAAAATCATAAGAAACTAGACAAGCAAGCTACCTGCCCCTGACGAATGCAATGTGTAATGCTGCCACAATAATAGGAGCACCAGAATGAATGCTGTAACTTCGATAGGGGGAACATAGAGGGAGGTCCATAGTGACCAAGGGACTTATAACTTTGAAGCTCAGACAGCCAGAGCCTCCAGTTTGATAAGGGATGGATCTGTTTCTTCCAACAAAATTTATAGCATCATGAAAACCAGAGACTGGGATTTTATTTCAGAATGAGGAGTAAAAATAATATTTTTATGAATAAGAATCATTTTTTAGTATAAAGTTATACAAATTTCATGGAAGAAAGTTAAAAAAGACCTAAACTGTGCTAACATCAGTCTCATTTTGTGTGGTTTTAATGAGATGGTAAGATTATAGAATGCTGGTTCAACTAGCAATATGCAGGTCATCTTTGATAATTTAATTTTTGTTTCTATTTTTATAAGAATAAGTGCTGGAAACTCTGACTTAAAAAGATCTAAGAGTCAAATCAAATATTCATTCTCCATATACTCTTCATTATAGGAAGATATTTTGTCTCATGGATGCTAAGTACTTCTAGGATTCATTGGTGGTTGAATTCATTTTATTTCCTTTGACCTCATATAAATGATGACAATTTTTCTAGATGTTCCATCCTTGTTTGAGTTCCATCTACTCATGTTTGTAAGAAAATAATTATTTAACTTTTTTTTCCATACTAGGAGTAATCTTGGAAGACTTGTATAGTATTTTTGAGTGCCTGAAACTTTTTGAAAGATTGACCATTTTCAACAATAACCTACAAAAAAGTGCTTCCTCTAGTACTGGAAAATTTTCTCTAATTTCTGACTCTAATGTCTTCCAGTATGGCAAACTGGCCAATGGTTTACACACACATGTCAGTAACGGTGACTATAGAACTGCCAACTAAATTATTCATCTGATTTCTAAGTGCCCAGACAGCTGCCAACTGAGCTGTTTTCAGGACAACTTACTTTTTTCATAAAAGTCATGCAACTTCTGCCCAAATTGCAATTAAGCCCTTCAACGATGGTCTTGTAAACTGGGGAACATCTGTGCATAAGATATCTTTGTATTTCCTCCTCTCCTAACCAAAAACTATTTGAAGAGGCTGTATTTCCAAACTTTACTCAGATGAAAGAGCCCACTTGGAAGTGGTTTTTAAAAATTTTTTATTATTTTGAACGTAGTAAAATACAACAGAACAAGATGGAATAAAGCCAATTGAGACAGTGTACTGAAATTGGTACAGAACTTCACAGCAGGTTACTGGGATAACAGTAATAGGTACCATAGTATATCTCATTATCTTCACAATAGTAGTGTTTCTAGAACTGCTTGTTGCTTGAGATTTCTGGACAAAACAAAGAAATGACACATACAAAATTGAAGTGGAAAAAATTAATGTTGCCAAGTAAAATGTCTTGAAAGAGTGTCAAGAATTTTTGTGCAAAACTCTTCCCTGGTAGATAAACTTCACTCTTTTGAGGTTGTAAGTTGTATTCAGTTCCCAAATGAGGATTATGAAGCACTTTTCATGGATACATTAGCTAGAAAATGAGTTTAGATATTGGAATTACTGAGAGACAGTGGTGGTTCCGTCCTGTTATTACTGAAGGACAATGATAATGTGCATTACAATCTGAAACATATTGAAAAATAATCCAACATTTTTGGAAAGAATGATATTATTGATAGCAGCAGTTCTTTAATTTTTTGAGTTGAGTCATTTGAGGTCACTTGGGATTATGTAATGAAATTGGGTCCCCCCTCAATTTATACTTTGACATTTTAATTTCTAGTACCATTTAAGTGGCTACAGTTGGAGAGTCTTTAGACAGATAGTAAGTATATTAAAAAGAAGTCAATAAAGTGAGTTCTAATTGACTGTGTTCATATGCTAGGAGTTCAGGACACAGATATGCGCATAGGGAAGACCAGGTGAAGACACCGGGAAAAGATGAGTATCTACATGTAAAAGACAGAGGGGTAAGAAACAAAACCCCTAGTGACACCTCAGTCTTGTACTTCTAGCCTTCAGAATTAGAGAAATATTTCTACTGTTCAAGTCAGCTGATCTGTTATATGTTATGATGGCAGTTTGAGTATATTATTTCACAAGGATTTTCTGTGATCTTACTTTGTGAGATTTTTCTGCTTGGCAATGTGATAAGCTTTCTTGGAGTATGATTGAAAATTTGGTATTCAGTCAGGGCAAATTAAGTGTTAGCAACTCTTTTCAGAACAAGTCTCCTTAGCAAAAAGAACCTTGATTCTTGCTGTTTTGACCTGACAGTCGCTGATTATGTTTTTCTAGAGTATGGCTACCCAGGCTTAACCTGGTTCTTCAATTAGCTTAGATGTCTCATCTAAGCAAGAGCAAAGGAAAAAGATAAGTTTTATCCTATTGGCTTATTTAGCTTTATTCTATTGGTTCAAATAGTTGTCCCAATGCAAACTCAGAAAGGTTTTTGTAATTTTAATGGCAGGATATATTTTCACCAGTTCTTATCAGGGGTAAGTTATTGTAGGACTCATTCAATAGGAGCATTTAAAAATAATTACAAAGTTTACTTCTTGTATGACTAAGTCCAGTTGCTTGAGAGAAGAAAAAACAAAAGGGAATCCAGAGGAGACTTACTTGTATTTTCAAACACTGTCCTTGAAAGGGCCATGTCTGTTCCTCTATTTCAGGTAAGAAGTACTCATCTGGACACACCTTGATGCAGGCAGTCCAGGTCTTTCTCTTACCCTTTCCAATCTGAATCCTGCAGTATTGAAGAAGATGTGCAAATATGCTGCTGATACATATTTCATAATCTTGTTGTGCTAAGTACTATTATGACCTTTTGTATCCTATGCCTTTTAATATCTACAACAGCTTATAGTACCTTGCATTGCTATTGCATTGCTATTCTTAGTACTAAATGACAATAAATTGCTGACATTCACAAAACAGGATTTCAACCATGCCCAGGCAGTAGATTCCTGATTCCTTGCTCTTAACCATTATATAATACCAGATCTGTGTGACTGTCAAAAAGGGATATGCTCCTAAAGTAGTAAAAAGAAAATGACTAGGACTTCATAACTGTTTGGGAAATACATGGAAGGTTGTTTCATCAGTAAAACTCTGCTAATATTTTTACCTTCTTTCTGTCCACTTAAAATATTCCTAATTTTCCAAGATTTGAGTAAACCCCATATCTTAAAAAAATACTTGAATCTCACTAGTCTACAGGACTGTTCCCCATTGTTTAACTCCCATAGCACTCTGTGCCATGCATTTGGCTCATTTATAAATTTATTAATTTACTGATTAATTTATCAGTCCATTTGCCATCTTTTAAACATCTTTTAAGTTCTTGGTACTGTATCAGGCACTGATGACCTACTGAAAAGGGCATGAATTGTGTTTCTCAGGTTTAAGTCTAGAAATATTTGTGCCTGAAAATACAGTTTAATCACTTACAGTTTTATATTATTCTTCTTCTCTAAGTTATGTTTCAACAATGAATTTTTGTGTTGCAATTTCTATGACCCTTTCCCCTTGTGTCTAGTATGGTGATAGAAGCATAATAGAAGTTTAAAAATACAAACTTTATTCTCTCAAGAAAATTTTTCTTTCTTTCCTTTTCTTTTCCTTTTCTTTTTTCTTTTCTTTTTTCCTTCCTTCCTTTCTTCCTTCCTTCCTTCCTTCCTTCCTTCCTTCCTTCCTTCCTTCCTTGCTTCCCTATTATGTACTTTGTGATAATACAGTTTTTAAGTACTGGTTTGAAAATATAGCAATATATAATAAGTTATCTCATCAAAACACAAGGAAAATTTACTTTAATAGAATGGCCAGTATCTTTGTATCATACAACTTTTCTAGACCTGGTCTTTATTTCAGGTTTGAGTTTAATTGGGATTTGATCATGAGAATTGTTGTCTTGGGACTGAGAAAGTATGTGTGACATGGTGCCCAATCAATTTTTAACTCCCTTAAAGAAAATACCATATTTGTTCACCTTTGACTGAGCTCCAAATAGCTCATATATTGCTCCTAACAACTAATGCCAACTTACAACATATTTTGTGAGACAGCGCATCTAAGAGACACACAGAGAGAGCTGATGGTGAGAACACTTCTTCAATTATTCATTTGAATCCAGAGCCCCAAATAAGTTGTACTCAGAGCAGGCAACTGTTTAATGATTAGTCTCCTATACAGACAACATAAAAAAGAAAATTGGCTATGCTGTAGTTGTAATAATTGATTTAAAAAGTGAGAAAAACTCAATTATAACCAACTAGATTGTGTCAAATACAGAACGATTTACCTCTTTTTGCTGGAAGTGATAGAGTAATGGAAATAACCTCCAATATTCCAGTTCTTTTTTGAGGGGGTACCAGGAATCAAACTCAGGATCTCACACTTTCCCAGCAGGCACTGGGCCACTGAGCCAAATCCCTAGCCCAACACCCCATATCTAAATCTCTGGGTTTCTTGGCTTTTCTTTGAGAAATGAAGTAAGTGATAATAACTTTTAAACTGAGTATCTCTGTTGATAAACCAAAGGATAGTTTTGATTCATTAATTTATGTAATTTTGAGGAGGTGATCTTTTATCCTTACACATCTTAATATGAAGCCAAATGAATATTTTGTGCAAAATAAATGAAAGATTGATTATACCAATTTTTATCTTAAATTTCTTCTTAGTAGTTTTTCTTTTTACCCTAATGCTGTTAGTAGAGTAGGGTAATTGTTATGGTCATTGTTATTCTGGCACAAAAAGTTTTTATGATAGCAATGCAAACCAATGAATTTTAACCATTTTTGTGTATGCATTTCTGGCCTCTTCATTTGCTGGCAAAAGAAGTATTGTAGACATTTATCTATAGAAAAGAAAATCAATTAATTTCCCCAATACCATTCTCCCTTAATATAGGACACTCTTAAGAAAATCCTCTGTATCATATATGAGACCCAATATTGCAGTGATGTAACAAGTTAGCTTTTATCTGAGGCAGATGAACAGAAGTCCGCTTGGCTGTTTGTAGGTTGGTCGACAGTCATAAGTGACCCCACTGAATCCCTCCTTACACTCATGTGCTTGTGCGATCCCCTCCCCTTGAGCATAGACTGGATTTACTGATCAGTGTCTTATAAGTGAAAAGAATCAATAGATAGAATGTCAGTTCCATGATGAGGTTGCAAAAAAGCAATTGGAACCTAGATTCTTAAAAACATTTTTCAATCAACACTCAAAAGCAAATGCTTTCATTTGATTTTTGGGCTATTGATTTGCAGATTAAAAGGGGCTGCACCATCCCTAACGAAATACAGACCAAAGACACCAAGGCCTATCATCAAGAAATGGAAAACACTAGCACTAAAGAGAGAATTCTAAAAAATTCTGGACGCAACGTCTCATTCAGTGCATAGAGGGAGGTAATAAAATAAATGGTAAAGTATGAGATCCAGGGTGGAGGGGCCCTTAGTGTAGAGAGCGGTGGAAAGAAGAGAAATCCATTCTACCTGCTATGCAGTTGGCTGAGGGGAATCTGGTTCACTTGTAGGCAGATGACAAGCTCAAAGGCAGATGTCCCCAAGGCAAAAAATACTTAAAGTATTTGAGGTCTTAGAATTTATTACAATGTATCTTATTCTATTTTCTGTCTCTATAACAAAATACCCAAGCCTGAGAAATTTATGAAGAAAAGAGTCTTATTTATCTTGGTGTTCTTGATACTAGGAAGTCCAGGTGCAGGAGACTGGTCTCTCCTTAGGGCCTTCCTGCTGTACCATGACATGGTAGAAGGCATCAAATGGTGAGGGAGCTGTGTGATAGCTTACATCTCCTTTCTTTTTCTTACAAAGTCACTAATGTCATGATGGAGGTCTTATGGGGTCCCATCATTCTGATAAAGATAATCCTGACCACACTTGAAAGGTCCTACTTCCAAATACTCTTGACAGATTTCTTTGAGAAATTAAAATTCCAACATGTGAATTTGTCAGGTTCAAAATGGCAGGGTGAGTTCTCACAGAGCTTTAGAATGCAGCACTAAATAATTCAGAAAACAATAAACAAGACCTGTATCTTTTTTACATGGAAGCATTTCAGACCAGGCCTTATAACTACCAAATTAAGAATCAGTGAACAGATTATGATTTTTAAATCAGGTGGCACAATGGTATTTTATTTTTCAACTTCACTGAATAAAAGGATACTCCACAGATAAAATATTTCTGAGTGAGTCTGTGTGGTGTTTCTGCAAGGGATTAATATCTCAATCTGTAGTCCAGTGTGGGTGGCAGCACTTAATCCGTTCAGGATCCAAACAGAACACAAAGGTGGAGGAAGGATTCATTCTCTCTTCCCTTTGATCTGGGACACCCACCTTCTCCAGCTCTTGGATAGCAGAGATGCCTGATCTCAGACTTCCAGAGTCCAAAATACACACCAGGAGCAGCCCTCTCTCACCCCTGGGTGACATTTTGTGGGCTTAGCCCCTGTAATCATATGAGCCAATTCCCATTTTAAACATCTATACATCTATGTAATATATATATATATATATATATATATATATATATATGTATTTTATATCTATACTGTAGCTATATATATCTGCTATTAAGTTTGTTGCTTGTTCTCGAGATGTCTAATGTGGTAAATATTTGGGGGAAAACCATTAAAGAGTATAGAATGTTAACTCTGGATTTTGAATGTGAGACATGAAGAAAAAGGGGACTTTTATATTCTCATATCTGACTCTTAAAATTACACATCTATGATAAAATAGCATAAGTACTCCATATGCATATTTTACAACTGAAAATGCTTCATCTTATTTTTCTGATTCCTATGCTCCCTCTCCTTTATACCCTGAGAATCCACAGACCTTTACATTTTCTGCAATGACCAAATTGATAGGTAGAGGCCCAGAAGTGTCCATTAGCTGATTCCTGCGTACTGCTTCTTTTTCCTCCCTGTGCCTTTCCTCTCCTTCCTACATTGTATTCATAAACTCCTGGGGAAAAGCGCTTACATAAACATGACTTTCTGTCTTTTCCCTTTTTCTCACTAGGATTTTACATTCAGACTCTGGCAGGGGCTCAGCATAGGATGGGCAGGTCCTTGCTAACAACTTTTTTCTCTTGATTTTTGTAGATTTGAAAACAATATATCTCCCATTTAGTCAGTTTCAGCACATCAGAAGTTTTTGCTGGTTGTGTTCCATCTTAGCATACTCTTCTACCTGGAAATGAAATAACCTCTTTGATCATTTAACCCTTTTAGTGAGATTTCATCCCATTAAGATGTGCTAAGGAGTACTTGTTGGTCATTGATTTCCACATGAATTCCAGGTAGTTGGGCTGTTAAACAGTGCTTGCAGCGTTCCATTTATGAATACACTGCCTAACTCCAGGGGAAGTCCACAAACTCCTAGGAAGGTCATTATCACAGTGCTGCTGGCTGGCCACCTGGATAGAGACAGGTGAAATATGTGTTGGGGATTTGACCTAAAATGTCCTTCTTTTCTGGATTCCAGAAAACTAAATTGGATCCAATTCTTCAGTCAGCCTGAGAGTGTATTAGTAGAGGACATTCTTTCTTTCTATATTTCATATGTCCAGTGTCTTAGAATAGGCAGAGACTGGGATAATGGCAGACTAGGACAGGAACTTGGAAGACAGACAGACACTTAATTTAGCCTTTGTGAATCAGGGAAAGTTTCCTGGGTGGGGAAAGTTTGAGCCATAATTTTGCACAGAGCTAGGAGGATGCAATAGTGGAGAGTCCTTGATCCAAGATGAGCTATTGTGAAGCCTAGTTAAATATGTGTAGAGTGACACTAAATACCAGGCTAAAGACAATCCTTCATCTCTACTTAGTGCTTTAGAATATCTAAGTGTCTCCAAGTGTGGGATCATCCAATAGGTAAACTAGGCCTGTGCTCAGAGCACCAAAAAAGTACTACATGTTCCCCTCAAACTTAAATGCAGAAGCTCCAGCTCCACATAGTGATGATATTGGGGAGTGGAGCTTTGGGAGGGAAATAATTTTATATGAGGATGTGGCCTGTGCTGGGATTAGTGTCTTTATGAACAGAAGAAAACACACATGGCCTCCTATTTCTGCCATTGCCAGACAAAGACATAGCATGAGGGCAGCCATCTCAAGCCAGGAGGAGAGTTTTCACCAAGAACCAAATCTATCAATATACACACCTTGGATTTTAAGGCTGAGGAACTATCAAAACTAGTTTTTTCTGTGGTTAAAGCTACCTTGTCTGTAGTACTCCATGATAATAGCCCAAGTTGACTAAAATAAGTAAAGCCTGTGATGATGGTCAGAGTCTGGCTATAGTGCATTTGCCCACAATTTTGTAATAAGACAATTAAGGAAGAAATCTACTTCATTTTCAGATTTAAAATTTTGAGCTTTAAAATATGCATTGGCTTCATGTTATAGAATACTATGTAAGACACCACATATTTTTAAAGTGACTAATCCAATCAGTTACTATACATTTTTTTCTTACATAAACTTTGAAAAAAAGGCTGCTACAGTGGATAATAAAATATTAATATTATTATTGTTGTTATTATTGTGTTGATAGATAACCAGGTTTAAGCCAGAGCACTACCAAGGGACTTAATCAAAATCACTCTACTGGTAAAGGACAGAGATGGGACTTGCACAAAAAATCCTATATGAAGACTCCAATCTGTGAAGTCAGAGAGACTCAATCCAAATCCCTTGTCTTTTGCAAGATGAAATTCCTGAATCTCAACTGCTGTCAAATGCAGCAGAAATACGTGTTCCATAGAGGTACAGGAAGATTAAATAAGAGTAGTGCCAGTAGGGTGTTTAGTCCTGGGGTAACAGGATGTATATATTTGGTTATCAGTAGTTATTATTACTTTTGGTTCCTGGGTTCATTACTGTTTCCATTATCTAGCAGGTGAATAATAATGCACTGAAAACAAGGCAAGAGATAGGGAATCAAATATGTCACTTGTGGTCAAGACTGACATTGCTGTTAAGGTATCAGGCTAACTTGAATGACACTGTTGATAGACCCTGGTGTGCCTACTCTTACCTCTTCTACTTTACAGTGATAACGTAACAACTTAGGTGTCTATCCTGATTCTACAGAGAATTACTTTAAATTTCCAAGGTATTCAATGAATTGTTATTCTCTGATTTGTTCAGTTAGAATGCATCCCTTCGAGGGAAGACTGTAAGGCCAGCACAGTTGGGTTGAAATTCTGGCTTTCTTTCTTTTCAGCTGCATTGTATCAGACACATCACTGAAATGGCTATGCTTTGGTTTTCACATCAAGAAAGAAGTTTAGAACCGTGTGTATGTGCTGAGTTTTTGAAAAGATAATGAGAGTTATTACTTGTGAATTGCCTTGCAAAATGTCTAGTACAAAATGTTTATTGAGCATTTACTGATGTCAGGTGCTATTTCAATCTCTATGGATATTTATCAGCAAAAAGACAAAGTTTCTAAAGACATGGACCTTAAATTCTAATGTGAATAAGAAAGTGCCACTTCTCACTCTGCGATATGAGATGAAACTCATTTTGACTTTGCTTGGTCAGAATGGCACAACATGTCTCTAGTCACCTTTTGGGCTTTTTGAGATCATTCAGAGCCTTGAGACTGGGGGAAAGGTTTCAAATGTTTTTCATCCAGGAATGAATTTCCATACATTGATTCTGATAATCTCATAAAGAGCAGGAGCAGCTTTTTAATAAGAACCATTATATAGAGGTCAGTGTATTTTTTAAATATATGCTACAAGCCAAAGATTAGAAATGTCTACTTTTGAGTTTAGAAGCAACATATGAGTATAAGCTATATACATTAAGTTAGGAGCATATAACATTTGTATCATAAAATTTGCATAATGCTAACTAAAACTAGGGCTATGACAAAGCTACTCATTCTGATAAAAGAATGTTGAGGTACCATCTGATATTTAATGCTGGATATCTGGATGTCATTTTTGTTTCTCCTGTAACATTTCCGTCACAACTGCAATCTATTTAAACTACTGTACATTCTTGACCCAGGGAAGTTCCTTTGAGTCATAGCTGGAAAGTTGGCAGCAGCTGAATTAAGATTGAAGTGTTTGCTTTCTGTTCTGCCTATCAGCACACATGTGCAGCTTAACAGACCCATGAGTGGCTTGAACTCATCCTAATTGTAAGTCACTGATGAATTCTTTCTGTGCAGACAGCACACTCACTGATTTCAGGGCATCACTGGATAACTGACAGGCGAGAAGCCAGGCAGGCATTGTTTCCTTTAACAATAGCATGGTGCCCCTTTCTCTGTGACTTGCTGTACACAGAGGAAAAATGATGCACCATAGAGCTATGGTAAAGAGCTGTAGTTCTCTGTATATTGTATACTCTGATTAATCTCATCTGACCTTCATGGCTTCTAGGATTGCAGATGTGGATTAAGTATCTATATCTGAAAATAGTCAAATAGCCCTCTTCTAATTAGACAAAAGGAATTAGAACTATTTAGAAATATTATTTAGGGTTCAAATTTAAAGTTTAATAGACTCCCTTGTAGTAGCCATTTGTGGCTTCTTCTTGTCAAAATCCCTTCTTCAGGGATATGCAACCTCATTCTTCATTGTGCACCCCAGTCCTGTGTTTTTAGATAGAATTTTTACCCTTCAGCATACTCTAACCCCAACCCCCCATTAGATGCTAAGTGTCAGATTTGAGCCCAGATTTGAGTAAAGTGTTTGCTGCTTATTGATAGACAAGGCTGATACTTCCTGCCAAGGCATTGGCAGGGCTACACAAAGCTTGCTCTTTCTTTGGATTAAAATGTTTTGAACATCTCCACCATCAACAGGCCACGAACCATTGTAAATTCATTTAGGCCATTTAAGTAGACATTTGTTTTTCCAAAAAGTGAAAAATATTATATCTAATTTTAGAAAAACATTAGAGTCTTTTTTTTTTTTTTTTGCCTTTTTTGAGACAGAATCTCTCTATTAGTTCAAGCTGAGCTTGGCTCACTTTGTAGCCCAGGCTGTTTTCAAACTCACAACTCAAACTCAAACTCCTGCCTCAGCCTCCCGGGTGCTGGGATTACAGGCATGCACCTCTGTACCCAGCTTTAGAACCCATTTTTGTTGATAAAAGAATCTTATTTTGATCATCTCTGTGTCATCTTCCCCCAGCACTGAATACAACATAGAGCAACACACTAATGCTCTTCAACTAGGAAAATGACATGTTTCAAATTGTTGGTATAAAGTTGTCTATTAATTTTCTTTGAGTGTCATCTGAAATCACTGGTTTGCTTTACTTAAGCAGTTTTTTAAAAAAAATAATTAAGCAACATTAGCAGTTTTGGTACTTCTTTTACAATTTAAAACAGAGTATAACTGCAAGAAAATACACAATTCTGTTCATGAGCCAAAATCACAATGGAAGCACCTGGCAAATTGATGTGCCGAAATACTTGTTTTTCAAATCATGTTTTCTGTGGCTGAAACATGAGAAATCCTGCCTCACATTTGTAAGTGTTCACCATGTTTCAGACATTGTTCTGAGGCTATCCATTTTGTTAATACCCTTAAGATTCAGGAGATAGTTTGTCTTTATCTCAATTTTACAAATCAGAAAACCAAGGCAGATAAGTTATGTAAAGGCTACTGTTATGGTTTATTTCTAGATGTCTTCCCCTAGCTTCAAGTTCTCGTAGGTAGGACTTGGGGGAGGTAATAGCATCATGGATGTATGATACTTATCAGTGGATTAGTCCACTGATGGGTTTATAGCTAAATGTGATGTTGGGAGGAGTTGGGTCACTGGGGGTGTGGCCTGGAAGACTGTCTCCCTTCCTCCTCCTTTGGCCTCTCTCTGCTTCTGGTCTCTGCTTCTTGAACTGTTTCTCCTCTGCCATGCAATCCTACCTTAGAGCCAGCCAGCTATGCATTGGAACCGCTACAAACTATGAGCCTAAATAAACTTTTCGTCTTTTAAATTGCGGGTGTTGTATGTTAACAACTAAGGCACTTACACATCTATAAGATGGTTCACCCTATAATTTAAACTCAGGTCGCTACTTCCAGGAGTATCAGTCTCATCATGACCTTACGTTACATGCAAGAAAAAAAAATTTGCAGCTGTAATTAAAATCTTTAGTTACTTTTGAGCTAATCAAAGGAGAGGTTATCCTGCGTAGCCATGACTTAATCAGGTGAGCCCTTAAAAGAAGTCAGAGCCATGCAGAGTTAGAGAAACTCTCCTGTTGGACTTAAAGGAGGATCCACACACCATGCTGTGTGCTACAGATTACTCTAACACAGTGTGAGGACTGGGGGTAATATTGATTTTCATTTGGGAGCCCGGCTAATTAAGAAGCAAACTTCATGTGCTCTACCCTTTCATCCCTCACTTGACTGAAACCACAAATGGCCTTGGGCCATTTGCTGCCTGGCTCCAGATCACATACTCACACATAAAATTAACTGTTGCTGTTCATTCTGTGACTGGAACCACAGACCTTTATACCCTGAGGCAGTCCAGTGAACCATTTGCATGTGTTATTCAACATCTTTCTTTGGCTAAATTATATGATCCATCACTGGTAGCAATTCAACAGGCAGAGTTCGTTCTCTGTGGAAGAGGAGAAGGAGAAAAAGAAGTTCCTGATTCCAACCCTAACCACCAGATTCGGCATGTTCTACATTAGGCATGAGATAGAATAAAGCAGGATCTCAGCAGCCTGGATTTTCATATTGATTTTGTAAAACTTTAGTTTCTTTCATGAAGTAATAAATTTTAAAAAGTTAGGACTGGTGATAGCTGTACTAGGGTCACCCTGGAAGAATTCTGAGGTAAAATTGAATTGTTATCCTGAATGTATCTTATCTGTGTGAATGTATGCTGCAGTACGGCATGTATTAGTTTAAATTGCTGCATAACAAATTATCACAAACAAATGGACTATAACCATGTCTATTTCTTCCTCCCAGTTTTGTAGGTGAGAGCAGGGCTTAATTGCAATCTCTGCTCTGTGACCCAGAAGACCAGGACTTTGTCCTCATCTGAAAGTGAGAGTCTCCTTTGTGCCAAAATTTAGTTCCTTATGCTTGTAGGAGTGAATTTCCACTCCTTTGCTTCCTGTTGGCTGAGGGTCATCTCCTAAAGCCTACCTGCCCTCCTCAGCTCTGTGGTAATTTGTGTTAAGAGCTGTGGGAAACTTTTTCTCACTCTTCATGACTCTACTTTTCATTTCCAGGTTCATCTGGCAGGACAATTTGAGTTTTAATTAGCTCAACTGATTAGAGATTTTAATTACATATGTAAAACTCTTTCTTTCATACACCATAACATCATCATGAGGCTGATAAGTCATCAAATTTACACGTCCTCTTTATGATCATGGGAAATGGAGAACATTTTCCACGTGCGTATGCCAGGGTTTGGCAGTTTGGGAAGACATCTTAGAATTCTATCCATCAAAGGGCATCTGGGGAAGATGAAGCTGATGATTTATCATATTTTTATTTGCTGTCTGGAACATTAGTATGAGACTGGTTAACTCTAGAAGGGAAATATGTCAAGTTCCTGAAAATATATCAAGTTCCTCTAAAACAAATATCCATGTTTTGAGAAACTCTGATTCTCGATCCCAAATGATTACATTTGAATTCTGTGGTTGCAACTTAGCATAAATCAACAGCAACGTGACTTTTGCAAGCTATTTAAAATTTCTTGGCCTGTTTTCTCATCTCTCATATGGGAATTTATCTCACAAGGTGTTTTAAAAATTAAATGATTTAGTATGTGTAGGGTATTTAGAAGAGAGACCAACACACCATCACTAATACATAAAATTGCAGTTTTAATTTTATTTAATCAGTAATCATACATCCCATCTTCCTTTGAGAAAGTGGTGTCATAAGAATTCTATAAGCATTATTATTGTCTTCATTCTATAGATGAGGAAACTGAAGCATAAAAAATTTAAATAATTTGTTAAAAGCCAAAGTTCTGGGCACAGATCCAGGATTTGAATCCAGACAGACAGGTCTCTAATGAAATTTTATTTGCAGAAAAAGATGGCAGAGGTTCCCAGGGGCAAACTTCTTGTGGTGGAAGGAGAAAGCTAAGCTATTTTAAACCACTGCATGTGCTTAAGATGTTGTGTGTTGGGGATGAGGAAACTGGTCCTAGTTCAACATGCAGATGAAGGCGGGTGCCTTTCCTAGTCAGTCACCTGACATACTTGGAATAAAGTTAGTTGTAGGACAGCAGAACAGTTGTTTCTTGTGCATGATGAATTCTCAACAACTGAATCAGCATCTTGCTTATGGTCAATGCTTTTAGTGGAGTAAATGTTTATGTCCCCCCCACAAAATCCATATGTTAAAATCTTAGTGCCCACTGTCATGTTATGTAAGGACCTTGGTGGGTAATTAGAAGGTGAGAATGGAGCCCTCCCAAATAGGATCCATGCCCTCTACAGTCTGAATTTGTCCTCTCTAAACTTTGGTGTTGTTAATGTGAGAGTATTAACTGTTTTTAAGAGGTGGTCATTTAAGAATTATTCCTCCCTTGTGAGTGGGATCAGGTACCTTATGGAATGGCTTCCCAGAAGGAATTTGTTTCTTTTACTCAACTGTCTTCTATCATGTGAGAATTCAGCATCCCCCCATTTCAAGCATGTAGCATCAAGGTTGCATTCTGGAAGAGAAACGAAACTGTGAATCCTTGACTGGGCTTTTCAGACTTCTGAAAGAAATTTCTGTTCTTATAAAATATGACACCTCAGATATTTTGTTATGTAAGCAAAAACAGACTTCAGAATGATAAGAAAGAACCTTATAGGATTTATAAACCACCCAGTCTGTTATTATTTTATTATAGGAGTCCAACATGACACAGTGAAAAAAATGATTAAATGAAAATCAGTGAAAAAATGATTAAATGATTGTGATTTAACTCCTTGACTTTAGGAAGCTCGAACATTGAACAACCTTGGCTGATGGTAATAGTGGTAAAGGAATGGAATGATCTTCTTTCAAAAAACACATGGATCTGCCATAGCAGCACCGTTTAACATGTTATAACATCAGGTGTTTGGCTCAAGTTGTTATGTGATGTCCTCCCCCACACGCTCTATGTCCTGCATGCATTAATGCACATCCCCATTAAACAAATGTACCAGTACATAATATGCAAGATAAGACATGAACCATAAACATAAAAATTCACACAACAAGAATTTTCGTATAAGAACTACTAGCAACAGCTTAAAACTCAAAGGACTTGGCATTGCTTTATACCCAGAGGAGCCTGTTCTATAATGGATAAACCCCCATCTACCTCACCCCTCCTTGCTAATACAGCCTATATACCACCATCTTCAGCAAACCCAATCATGGGAGCAAAGTAAGCATAAGTATACTATTTAAAAATCTTAGGTCATGGTGTAGCTGATGAAGTGGGAAGAAATGGGCTACATTTTCTTACTAAAGGACACATATGCAAATCTTTATGAAAACTAAAGCCCTAAGGAGGATTCAGTAGTAAATCAAGAATAAAGTGCTTGATTGAATTAGGCCACGAAGCACGTACACACCACCCATTACCCTCCTTAAATATCCAAAAATTTCTGAAACCCAAAATTAACACATATGAGAAGAGACAAGTTGTCATAAGGTAACAAAGTGTAGCTTAAAACAAAGCATCCAGCCTACACCCAGAAGATTTCAACTAGCAATGACCACTTTGAACCCACCCTAGCCCAGAAACTATCAATAATAACTACTATATAAATAATAAAACAAAAAATTTATCTTAAAAAGTATAAGATATAGAACTTTATTTTTCTGGCACTATAGAGACAGTACCACAAGGGAAAGATGAAAGATGAAAAAAAAAACAGTAAAAAAAAAAAAGCATAGATTACCCCTATTACCTTTTGTTATAATGAGTTAACTAGAATTAACTTGGTGAAGTGAGCTGAAGTCAACCACCCCAAACCAAACGAGCTACTTCCAAACAGTTAGCAGAGCAAATTCATCTATGTGGCAAACTAGTGAGAAGATTTTGAAGCCAACTGAATTTGGTGATAGCTGGTTATCCAAATAAGAATTTCAGTTCAGCTTTAACTTTTCCCAAAATACTCCCACATCTAATGAAAGCTTAAAACTTAATTTAGAGAGGGACAGCTCCTTAAAACAAAGAGACAAACTAAAACAGTGGATAAACAAATAAAACTGCCATAGTTGGCCTAAAAGCAGCCATCAATTAAGAAAGTGTTCAAGCTCAACAATCTCTACAATCTCCAATCCCAACAAAATCAAATAAACCCCTGATTAACAATTGGATTAGTTTATAATTACATAGAAGAAATAATGTTAATATTAGTAACAAGAAGTAATTCTCCCTGCACAAGCTTAAGTCAAATATACATTTGATTATTAACAACTTAATAAGACAAGACCCCTTATTAATACTCTTATTAAGGTCATTTGTTAACCCAATACAGGAGTACTATTCAGGAAAGACCAAAAAAAAAAAAAAAAGCAAAAGGAACTCGGCAAACACAAATCCCACCTTTTTATCAAAATCATCACTTCAAGCATTCCCAGTATTACAGGCACTGCCTGCCCAGTGACAAGTTAGTTTAACGGCCGCGGTATCCTGACCATGCAAAGGTAGCATAATCACTTGTTCTTTAAATAAGGACTCATACAAATGGCTAAACGAGGATTTAACTGTCTCTTGCTTTATGTCCGTGAAATTGACCTAACCGATGAAGAGGCGGGATGATCTAGTAAGACTCGAACTTATGGAGCTTTAATTTATTAATTTATTCTACTTCCCCTAAGTCTACAAGGACACAAAACACATGGGCCTAAGTTAATAATTTTGGTTGGGTTGTCCTTAGAGAATAACAAAATGTCCGAATGATATTAACCTAGACATCACAAGTCAAAGTTCCTATCACCAATTGACCCAAAAACCTTTGATCAATGGACCAAGTTACCCTAGGGATAACAGCACAATCCTATTGTAGAGTCCATATCGACATTAGGGGTTATGACCTCGATGTTGGATCAGGACATCCTAATGGTGCAGCCGCTATTAAGTGTTTGTTTGTTCAATGATTAATAGTCCTATGTGATCTGAATTCAGACCGGAGTAATCCAGGTCCGTTTCTACCTATTAATGACTTCTCCCAGCATGAAAGGACAAGAAAAGTGGGGTCAATAAATCAAAAATGCCCTCATAATCAAAAGATTATATTATGTAAATCTTATTATTATTCCAACTTAAAGCCCAAGAAAAGGGTTTGTTAAGGTGGCAGAGCACAGCAATTGCATAAAACTTAAAACTTTACACTCAGAGGTTCAACTCCTCTACTTCACACTTATGTTTATAATCAATTTACTTTTATTAATTATTCCAATTCTTTTAGCCTTAGCATTTCTTACTTTAACAGAATGAAAAATTCTTGGCTACATATAACTATGCAAAAGACCAAACATCGTAGGTCCTTGTGGGATTCTACAACCAACCACAGATGCCCTGAAGCTATTTATTAAAGAGCCTCTTCGCCCATCCAAGTCCTCAATATTTCTCTTTATTTTAGCCCCAACCCTAGCCCTCACCCTAGCCTTATCAATATTAATTCCGATTCCTATACCATACCCGCTAATCAACATAAACCTAGGAGGATTATTTATTCTAGTAACATCAAGCCTCGCCGTACACGCCATCTTAGAATCAGGATGAGCGTCCAACTCCAACTCTGCACTAATTGGGGCCCTCCAAGCCGTAGCCCAAACCATCTCCTGTGAAGCTACCATAGCAATTATTTTCCTCTCAGCTTTACTCCTGAATGGGTCATTTTCATTAGTCAACCTGATAGAAACTCAAAACAATACCTGATTATTTCTCTCCACATGACCTCTAGCAATAATATGACTCATCTCAACCTTAGCAGAAACAAATCGAGCCCCAATTTGATCTAACAGAAGGTGAATCAGAATTAGTTTCAGGTTTCATCATAGAATACATTGCAGGTCCTTTCACCCTATTCTTCATAGCTGAATACATAAATATTATTATAATAAATGCCCTCACGACTATTTTCTTTAATCCTATACCAACAGTTAGCTCCCCCAAAATTTATACAACAAACTTCGTAGTAAAAACCCTTGTTCTAACAGTCTTATTCTCATGCATTTGAACCTCATACCCTTGGTTTCGATATGCTCAACTGATATACCTATTATGAATAAAATTCCTCCCCCTCACACTGGCCCTGTGCATGTGACACATGTCCCTACCAATCCTATCATCAGGTATGCCACCCAAACACCTAGAAAGATGTCCGAAAAAAGAGTTACTTTGATAGAGTAAATTATAGGGTTTTAAATCCCCTTATTTCTAGAATCTTAGGGCTCAGAGCTATACTCCAAGGAACTCAAATTTCTCTGTGCTATGATTGCACTACACTCTAACAGTAAGGTCAGCTAAACAAGCTATCTGGCCCATACCCCGAAAATGTTGGTTTATATTCTTCCCATATTAATCAACTTTATATCAACCTTCGTCATTTATACCACCCTCATTATAGGCACATTAATCACTTTATTCAGCTCACACTGATTACTTGTATGAATTGGCCTAGACCTTGTGGGTGGGGGTGGACAGTACAGTGGCCTCACCACAGCAAAGAGAGATGGCAGCAGCAAAAGGGACCTCCTGGTGGACTCATCATACTATTGTACATAGTTCTCCTGATATAAAGGCATTTTTAAGCAAGACAGACCTCTGTAATTTAAGCAAGCTGTAACTAAAAAGTTGAGAGATGAGAAAAAAGTCTGTGAGGGATACTGAGTTCTCATTCCTCTAGTCACGTAGAATGGGGAGAGTTAACTTTCATGTATAATTTGCAAAATGAAATTTGACTATTTGTATCTGAGACTTCTCATAGGAGTCATAGTGGTTGATGTTTGAGGCTTTGATCTGAGAGCAAATGTTATTTATTTTAGAAGAATTCAAAATGCCAACACTGTCTTCTGAGTCATACTCATAAAATAATCTGGATAATCTCCTAGATTTTGCATGCTTTCAGAGTATTTTATTTTGCAGAGTTTTTATGTCTCAAAACTCTAACACAGCATATCAAGTATGAAGGTTCAAGGGGAGTAAATGCCTTTATTATAATCATGAGTTAGTGTCCGGACACATCTCACTTCACTGCAGAGTATTCCAGACTGGATTTTGAGATGCATCACTATTACCCAGGTAGGCAGATTTTACAGTCTCCTCTTCTGCTGGTGCAGCACTGCTGCATTTATCTCCATGCTGCAGACCTCGGAAGCACAGCAGAGTGACCACAGATGAGATACCCTAAATGAAGTTTATCTCAAGGTCTTCACTGATAACATCCTGTTTTTATTTGTCATGTCCAGCTTGATGGGGATACGACTGGGAACTTGTCAACTCAGCACTATTTATCAGGATTCAGTTTTGTTGTACAAGAGACACTCTTTGTTATTTCATTTAATCAATAACTAAAAGGAGGAGTGGTGGGGAGACAAGCGCAATCATGGTAGATGAATAGTTTTTGACTTACGGTAAAGTTCAGCTTGGATACTACACTCACTCTTTCATCTGAGGTGGCCTTTCTTGGAGCAAAATATTCCCAAATAATTCAGTAGTGTTGCTTGTATAGATCATGGCTGCTGTTTCATCCCTTCACAGACAAGATGCACTTCAATGCATCAGGAACTGCGTTATTTAGAAGATAGACTTCTCCAGGCAGAATGATTACAAATTGGGCAAAGACGAAAGAGGGAGAGAAAGAAAGGTAGCACTAGGGGACTATCTATTATTTAACTAAATAGATATGGAATGTCTGTTTAACTTCCCTTACATAATGAAGAAGGATGTATGCTTTTTTATGACATAAAAAAGACTGTCACAGAAATTTAGAAAGGTTGACTAATAAACCCGAAGGCCCAAGTCAGATGATGACAAACTTAGTCTCAGACTAAGCACTGTGTAATTCAAAAGCCCAGGGGTTGTTTTCCCTTATGCTTTTCCATTACCCAACAGATCACTGTACTTTTTCTTCGGGCTTGTTTTTATAGCAATAGAATTTTCTCTCATGATCTATAGTGAGGAACTTTGTAAGAATTTGCCATTGAATGAAAGAGAAAGGTGTTTGGTATTATGTATGTATCTCAGTATTCTTCATAACACATAAAATGTGGAAGAACTAGATTTAAAAGGTAGGAATAATTACTAGTTTTTGTGACTATAAAAGTGCATTGGTAAGATTAAAATGAGCTGAGTTGTATAAGAAATACTAAATCTGAAATTTTCCCCAAAAGGCTCATGTGTTAAGAGAAGGGTAGTAGTGGAAGGTGGTTGGGTCATGAGGGCTCTAACTCTTTAGTATACCAATTCATTGATGGAGTCCTGGTAGGATAGTATTATTACGGCATGATGGAAACTCAGGATGTGGGGCCTACTTGAAAGGAGTAGGCCATGGAATGTGCTCTTGGGAACTATATCTCATGCCAGCCTCTTCCTCTCCAGTTGAGCCAGCAAACTGTAGACTGAAATCACTGAAACAGAGCCAAAATAAGCATTTTCTCCTTTACATTGGTTTTATCAGGTATATTGTCACAGTGATAGAAATATGACTAACACATCTGGTTTTAAGGGTCCTAAGTAAATAGAAAGAGCAAATGAACTGAGTTCTGGTGGTGGCCATAGTGATATGGGGCCTTGTGGTTCCTTTGTGTGTGCTCTGAGTGGTCTCCAGAGTTGAGTGAGAGGTCATATTATTTTTCTGGGTTGGTGTACTAAGGTTCCACTGGCTGGGTGGGCTGCAAAGAACAAAAATTTGTTGCTAGAGGCTAGAAATTCAAAATCCAAGTGTTGGAAGGATTGGTTCCTTCTGAGGGCTGTGAGGGGAGGATCTGCTGCTGTGTCCTCTCCTTGGTCTATGTATGCCTATCTTCTCCCTGTGCTTCTCTACATTGTCTTCCCTTTGTGTATGTCTCCATATCTAAAGGAAACCTTTTCATATTAGGCTAGGACCCACCCAAGTACCTTATTTTCACTCTACTGCAATGAAGACTATCAGTAAGTAAAGTCACATTCTGAGGAACTAGGGATAGAGTGTCAACATATGAATTCAACTCATAATAGTCTAAAGTGATTTGTGGGAAAGAATATAGTTTTGGGTTTAAATTAAGAATGACTGCGTTTTGTCCCATTGGGCAAAATTAACTTAATTTCCCTGAACTTCAGCTTCCTTATTTATAAACAACCACAAATCCATCTATGTTGTTGGGTTGTTATAGATATTAAATGAGATTTAGTGGCTATGAAAACTGTGTCTGACATGTAGTAGGCACTCATTAAAAATAACCTCAGATTTTTACTTTAAACTTAAGTATTCACTTATACAGGAAATAAAAATGTAGATGAAGAAGGTAGAGGAAAGAACAGAAAAAAATAGAAAAACAAGTATAAAAATACTTCCAAATATGGCCCTCCTTTGTACAGTAGTACAGTCAGCCTTGGCTTGTAAATATTATGTGTGCTGGAAACATGCTTGTAATCCAAACCACTTGTCTATCAAAGTAAATTTCCCCATGAGAAATAATGAAAACTTGGATGATATGTTCCACAACCCAAAAATATTTATACAAATCATAATACTGTACTATAATACAAGATAATAAAGAAAATAAAAATACATAGTAAAAACAAAGAGGTTAACCTGCATTTACCTCTGAGAACCTTCACGGCTGGTATGAGGGAGACGAGAGAGGAGGGTTATTGTGTGGGACCACATTCACTATCACTAATGGAATCACTGCTGTCTGTTAGCTCAATGGAATCTTTTTCTTTTGGTGAAGCAAAGAACCCATCCAATGATGCTTCCTTTGGCCTAATTTGAGGATTCTGTGGACTTCCATTGCTGTTAAACAGATTCATTGCTCACACTACTACAGCCTTATTTGTGTGGTGCTTTTCTATAACATTTTGTACTGTTTCCCAAGTTTTATATATTTCCCTAATCTTTTTGGAAGTGAGAAATCCCTCTGCCTTTTTCTCCTGCTCCTCTGCAGTTGAAATTTCCTCCTCTTGCTGATGGAAAAGGATCAACAATCCCACAGCTGCAGAGAGAGAAGAACCATTGGCTCAGTTGTGATCATGTGACACTGGGTGTCTTTTGCTACTCATTTGGCAAGACATTGCTCATTTCTCATTAAAATTTATTAGAAATATTTGTTAATCTTGAGGAACACTCACAGAAAAAGTCACAATTCAAGATTTTACAGCAGCATAGTCCTATTAAACATCACTTAGTTGGTTCTTGGAAAACCTGGGTCTGAGAAACCCATTAGATTTCTTTTGGTTCTTTCAACCTTAAAGAAAGAAAGTGATGGCAGGGAAACCAAAAGTAGAGAGATAAACCCACAGGAAGCCAAATTTCACCTGCATCACGGTCTGCTCTGATCAGTTCTGCTCCAGAAAAGCCCTAGTGAAGAGGGTTGCTAAATTTAGAGATATACTACTAACTCTTGATTCATTTTGTGAGAAAACCAATCAAGGAAAATGAGTCAGAAAGGATTATTGCTGTAAGTAGCCTCAGCCAAGACTTCCTTTTACTATTACATACAATTTTCCCCCTTGCAATCATTTCCAGAGAGAATTTTACATTCAAATGCTTTTCTTTCTCCTACTCCCTTTGGAGCAACAATATATGAAATCGTTCGGAGAGAGAGTGCTCCTTCTATGAGATTAGTCTGACATGTGATAGAAAGTAATGGAAGATAACAGAATGTCAAAAAAGCTGGGGCATTTCTCGAAATGAGGTAGGTTTTATACTGCACTTAGGAGTGGGTATTCAGGACCTGCTGAATACACTGCCCTAGCCATGACTCACTCCACTTAGTACAGACACCTGGAAATTTCAGTTCAGATATAATTATGACAAAGTATAATTTTCCCTGGCAGTGGTATTCACTCTGACTCAGCTGACACAAAACCAACCACATTTTCCTCACTTGGATCATGACTAACACACGGGCACTGAACAGAGAGAGTTATTATGTTGTTCCACCAAAGAACCAACTTGGGTTGTTATTATCAGGAAGGGCAGATTTGACAAGATACATTTACCAAAACAAACAAACCAAAATCCACTGCTACACCTCCAAGTACAAATATTTGCTAAGTGTTGCATATTTCCTTCCTGGGAAGTAGCATACTATATTCTATTAGTTCTTTATTCTCTATAGGTGGTTTGAAACTAGTATCAAAATGCTTAAAATCAAATAATTTAACTTTAATCTATAAAAAAGTTCCCCATAAAACAGAAGAGTATGGCAGGAAAGCTTTATTAGCTTAGCAGTGCTAAATTTAAGAAATAGGGTTATATTCTCTCTTAGACATAAGCATATGGTATGATGGAATAATGTATTTCAGATTTTCTAAAGCTGTGCCTGCCATTACAAGAGGTGTAAAACACCTAATTAAAGATAAAAGATTCATTATTTTGAAAATGAACCAGCTTAAATAGTTTCTAATTGTTATCATCCAAAATAACACTAAATTAATAGAATCATTCACTGAGATATTCACAACCACTGTAGATACAAGAAAAATATTTTTCGTAAGTATTCTGATTTGATTGAACTGTTTATTTGTATCAATGTTTATATTTTCCAAAGCCCAATATAGTGGCTTACTTAGGAGTTAGTATGTCTATGTGAAGTAATGAATGGACAAATAAAAAAAGGGGAAGTACATTATTTTGAAAAATAGAAAGTACTATGAACATCTTGACTTTGGAGAAAAAATTTCTGTTGTGAAAGGTAATTTCTTTTCATTAGGACAGATGGTATAGTGGTGTTTTTGATGTTGGAAAGTATTGTAGTCAGAGTTTGCAAGGAGATATATTTAATACAGGACACCTAATTTATAGTATTATTTTATAATATTCACTCAAAAAGCCAAATGTAAAAGAGTGTAAGAAATCTCACCATGTACTGGAGTGCAGCTAAGGGTTTAGACCCCATGGAAATGTCCTACAATGGGTCGAACTAGAGGCCCAGAGCCCACAACAATGTCTCACACAAGTCTGTATCCTGTGTACCCTAACCTGCACTGGGAAGGCCCAAAGGTCAGTGGCAAAGCTAGAAAGTCTGTGCTCATGAGTTGAAGGATTTGTGGCAGGAGGTTAAGAGATTTGCACTGGAAGCAACACTCAAGACAAGGACCAGGGCTTCCTTGAGAAAAACACAGCCAGCTTCAGTGACAATGAGAACCTTAGCTCCCCTGACAATGAGAGCTGCTGAGCTCCTATCTGGAAGCCAGCGTGGACAGTTTCTCCAGGAGAATCAACAGCGCACCATCTTCCCCTCCAGTTCTCCTTTTATGCTGTTGGCAACAATCCTCAGGCCGGCCTTCCCCAGCCAGAACCACGCTGGTTCAGTTCATGCAGATTCAACCTGGGCACTACAGGTTGACCATTAGGTAACCTACCACAGAATCAATTGTTCCTCTACTTGGGCATGATCTGAAAGTAATGATCTGTGTAATCAAGCCCCAGGAAAAGTTTTGTTACTCAAAACAGCTCAATAGAAATGCATATGGAAAGAGCCAGAGAGAGAGAGAGAGAGAGAGAGAGAGAGAGAGAGAGATGGAAATTAGAAGAGTTTGAGTAATATGACCAGAGAGAGTGTCCTACAGAGAAGTATGGACAACAGAAGTTTTCTTCTCATAGAGATGAATAAGAGTTTTAGGACAGTAAAATTTAATATTTCAGCTTACTTTTGCTATTATGGTGACTTCTTTTAACCTCTCTCTCTTATCTTTAACTTTATTCAAAAGATTAGTACATCCAGAAACACTGGGGTAGTATTTAGTTTTCCATCAGGATCCAAGGTTCACATGTTGCCTTTGCCATCACGTGTCCCTTCCTGAGGTGTTTGTTTGTTTGTTTGCTTTAATTTTTAAACAAGGTCTCACTATATAGTTCAGGCTGACCTAGAACTCATGGTGACTCTCTCTCCTGCCTCTGCCTCCTGAGTGCTGGGATTACAACTGTGTGCCACCACGCACATCCAGCTCCATGTTTATATTTGAGAATGAAGAAATCCAAAATTTATACAGTTTGGAGCAAGTGGTAACCTAATATTGAAAATAAAAAGACAGGCAACAAAAAGGAGGTGGTATTCACTGTATTTTCAGAAACCACTAGAAACAGAAAATTTAAGCATTAGAAACCCAAAGGAACTTACACCTGTCTTGAATCTTTCAGATCCAAAATAAACTGGTTTCAGAGTAGTAAAGAGGTGCTTTTCTCCTCAGTACAAATATCCGTGTTTATGCACTCAGTTTCTAACAACTAATTGTAATCATGCCTCTTAGGAAGAGCTAATAAAAAGTGCACAATCAATACAGTTAATACTGCTGAAAATTCCAGCCTTTTGGCAGCAAAGTCTATTTTCATTTAATTAACTAGTAGCTGGCGGATATATTTTGTTATAATTGCCTAGAAGTATCTAGTTTCACATGTGCTGATGGTCTGATTAGTTCTGGCTAGGGTGTACTCTCTACCTTGTTTGGGTATGCAGTTTTTAGGAGGCTGTCAAATTCTCTAACAGACTGTATAATCTTACAATATTTTTAAACTAAAACCTCAGTTTACTTTGGTCACTTTTCTATGCTGCAGGCAATCTGTATCACAAGTCTGAGCCTAGTTTGCAGAAAGAAGCTGAGAAACAGTTTTCTAGATGGATTGCTTGTTTCCAGTAAAAGTTAGGGTCCAGGTTTTGTTCTGAAAGTAAAGTGTGTCTGGCTACATGGATCCAGGTCTCATTTTTCTGTTTCCAAAGACGTCTAGCCTGAAATATCTGCTCAGTCTTCACTGACTTAAAAGGAAGAGGCAGACTTTTAAGGATACACAAATTTCTGTCTTGTCTTTGGCAGGAAAATGCTTCTCTAATTTTCTTTACCATGATAAACTTGTGCCTGCTAGTGAGGTTGACATTTCTAGATAACTGTAAATTCTACAGGAGATAGTGTTTCCTCTGGAAGATTCTCCTATCTCATTACATGGAGGGCACTGCTAGCATGGGGCAGGCTCACCCATTAGGAGGTTCTGGGTGACACAGAAACTAGGAGATACCTAATTTTTTTCTACAGGCTTCATTCTCTCTTTTTATTTTAAACTAATTTTTGTTGTGTTTAATTTTTCTGATAGAAATAAAAACTAAATTTTGAACACTTTTTAAAAGTTTTTTTCTCTACCAATGTATTGAATAAGTACTTCCTTTGCAGAATTTTAAGTGTTTTAAATAGGGATATTTTAATCAATGGGATGGAGCTCAAAGAGCTATTCTCAGCTCCAAGTGCATGAAACCATGGTGCTCTGAGTATGTAAAGCCTCGTAATGAGCTTCTTTCCTTGGAGTACAATTTCCTTTTTGTTTTACTGCAAGGTTATTTTAAAAAAAAGATGTGGAGACTAAGTTGTTTGAATATGTCTGAAAAAATTGGAATCATATTTTTAAATGTTTTCTACACACTTTTAAGACAATCAAAACACCTTGATTGGTCAGATTGTCATATGCTAATTTCCAAGATAACATGTTATTAAGTTTTAAATGTAATATAGTATTCACCATAGATGCTTATAATTGCAGATTTGGTACTACATTATCAGCTTTGTACATGGAGGGAAAAAGAAGGTAATAGAAAACAGGCTCTGTGAATGAATGTTGTATGTTAACAGGAATTTCCACTCAAATTATGTATATTTAATTGCTGAAATAAATATCAAATTGCATTATTAAGAGATTCACAAGTATGCACGTGGGAAATACAAAGAAGTAAGATGCAAAGTATAACTTACCAACTGGAAGAAACTAAGACAAAATTAAAACACCTTGAAGTTAAATCTTATTATTTTCAATGGATTAAAACTGCATAGGCAATTACATGACAAGTGTGATATTTTTTATTTCCTTTTCCCGAAGAATACAAGAAAAATAGGATGGTGTGAACACTTTTCTATCTGGGAGCAGGCCTAGCCATGTAGTCATTCAATAGTTCATTGTTCCCACAACCAGTTTCCATGCCCTCAATTGTCATCACCACATCATGCTAGATAGAACAACAACTTGAAAATCTTAGGGAAAAAACCAAGTTGATCGGTGTTTATATTTTCAAATAAGATATTACTTGGACTGAAATGAAATCCAAAATCTCTTAAAAATCAGTAAAAAGGGAACTGACGAAAGAGGGAAAAATAATTGGGGGACATTTCGAGAATTTTAATTTGTGATTAATTGTTTACAGTTAATCTTTAGTATCCAAAGGGTATTGCTTTTAGAACATATCTGGGGGTAGAAAAATCTGTGGCTAACTAAGTGCCTTATATAAAATGATACAATATTTGCATATAATCTATATAGTTTTCTCATTAACCTTAGCTCATCTTTCCATTTATTATAGAACACAATGCAAGATAAATGTTACATAGTTTTCTGTTGTATTAAGAAATAATGGCAAGAAAATATCTATGCCAATGAAATTATTTTCCTAAATATTTTCAGTTTGTCGTTGCTAGCCAGTCTGCAGATACAACACCCAGCAATACAGAACACTGACTGTACTATTCCAATAGATTTTCAGTAAGTCTGAGGAAGGGATCTACACTGAAGAATGTCATTTTTCCATGCTATGAAAGATTTTACAGAGAAAATAATCAAGCTAACATAAAAAATTGTATGTAACACACATGTGTATTGTATCTGTATGTTCATGTATATGTGTGTTCGTATGTATAGAGGCAAATATATGTGTATATACGGAATCATCTGTACTACATTTAATGCTGGTCTTCTTTATTTTGACCCAAAATTTCCACTGGTGCTCACTGTCATAAAATTTGTTTATCTTCATAGTCTTTTTAATTCATAATTTTTTTTAATTTTAAAGAGAATAAAACAAAAGAGGGCAGAACAAAGCAGATCAGAACAGAACAACATAAGGAACACAACACTTTACAATAAGAAAACCAGACATTAACAGTAGCTATCAAAATATATCTTACTCTGCTATAGTTGAGCATAGTTTCAAATACAATAATATCAAACATAACACAATAGTATAAAACCATTCAAGAGAATGAAAGAATTACAGGACATTCTGAACCGAATAACTATGATCAATGGCTACTATAATCTCATTTTCAATAAAAAGATTCATTTATACTATCACATATATTAAAATCCCAAGAAGACACAACATGATAGAACTGATGGTAATAGCAGAGTAGAAGCATGGTAGGACTTGTAAGGAAGATGATATTAAATCAACAATGGCTGCCATAATGTTTTGTTTTCTTACAAACAGTTTTTCTTACCATCACACATAATAAAGTCAAATAAAACAGAAGTGGTATGATGTTTTCAGATCTTCTGGGAATATGCCTGGAAGTGGAATAGCTGGGTCAAATTGGACTTCCAAACTCAGCTTTTTGAGGAAACTCCAGACTGACTTCCACAGTGGTTGCATCAGTCTACACTCACACCAACAGTGCAGAAGAGTTCCTTTTTCCCACAGCCTCTCCAGCACTTGTTGTTGGTAATTTTTTTCTATCCTGGCCATTCTTTCTGGTGTGAGATGGAATCTCAGTGTGGTTTTAATTTGCATTTCTCTCATGACTAACGAAGATGAACATTTTTTTTATGTATTTATTTGCCATTCGTATTTCTTCATCTGAGAACTGTGTATTCATTTCAGATGCCCATTTTTGGACTGGGTCTTTGAATTTTGAGGATCTGATATTTTTAAATTCTTTATAAGTTCTAGACAGAAGTCCTTTGACTGAGGTACAATCCATTAAGATGTTTTCCCAATTTGTGTGTTTTCTTTTCACTCTGCTGGGAATTTCTTTTGACATGCAGAAACTCTTTAAGAAGATATGGTCCCAGTTACTGATTAGGGAAGTATTTCCCATGCAGTTTGATTTTTGTTCATGAATTCTCTACCTAGCCCTATGTTTTCAAGATTTTTACCTACTTTGTCTTCCAACAGATTTAGTGCTTCTGTTTTAATATTTATATTTTGATCCATTTAGATTTTAGTTTAGTACATGGTAGGCATGGGTCTAGTTTTAGTCTTCTGCATATGGATAGCCCATGTTTCCAGCACCATTTGTTAAAGAGACGGTCGTTCTTCCAGCAAGCATGTTTGGCCCCTTTATCAAAGATAAGATAGTTGAGTGAGTTTGTGGTTGTGGTTGTATCTTCCAATCTATTCAACTGATCTTCAGGTCTGTTTTTATTCCAGTACAATGTTGATTTTATTGCAGTAGCTTTGTAGTATAATTTCAAGTCAGGGATTGTGATGCCCCCTGCCTTGCCTTTGCTGCTTAGAGTTGCCTTTGCTATTGTAGGTCTCTTCTGGTTCCAGATGAATTTTAGGAGTGATTTCTCTAGATCTATGAGGTATGTTAGTGGTATTTTGATTAGGATTGCATTGAATCTGTATAGTAATTTTGGGAGAATGGCCATTTTCACGATGTTTGTTCTTCCTATCCATGAACAGGAGATGTCTTTTCTGAGGTCCTCTTCGATTTCATTTTTCAGGGTATTATAATTTTCCTTGTATAGCTCTTTTACTTCTTTTGTGAGATTAATTCCTAAGTATTTCATTTTTTTGGATGCTAGTGTGAAGGGTGTGGCTTTCTTATATCTCTTTCAGTATTTTTGTTGTTAGTGTATAGGAATGATATTGATTTTTGAGTATTGACTTTGTATCCAGCTACATTGATGAATTTATTTATTATATCTAGCAGTTTTTCAATGGAGTTTTGGGAGTCTTCTATGTAAAGCATCATATCATCTGCAAATAATAATAATTTAACTTCCTTTTTTCCTATCTTTACTCCTTTTATTTCTCTCTCTTGTGTAATTGCTCTGGTTAGTATTTCCAGTACTATGTTGAATAGGAGCAGTGATAGGGGACATCCTTGTCTTGTGCCCAATTTTAAGGTAAAGGCTTTCAGTTTTTGGCCATTTAATATGATGCTGGCTGTTGGTTTGTCATAGATGGCCTTTACCATATTGAGATAAAGACCCTCTATTCCAATTCTCTGTAAGGTTCTTATCATGAATGAGTGTTGGACTTTATCAAAAGCTTTTTCTGCATCTATAGAGATGATCATGTGGTTCTTGCTTTTGGCTCTATTGATATGGTGGATTAAATTTATTGATTTATATATGTTGAACCATCCCTGCATGCCTGGGATGAATCCCACTTGGTCAGGGTGAATAATCTTCTTGATTATTTGCTGCATCCTGTTTGCTAATATTTTATTGAGAATTTTTGCATCTATGTTCATTAGGGAGATTGGCCTATAGTTCTCTTTTTTAGTTGAGTCTTTCTCTGGTTTTGGTACTCGAGTAATGTTTGCTTCCAGGAATGACTTAGGAAGAATTGCTTCCCTTTCAATTTCATTGAGGAGTTTGAGGAGTGCTGGAATTAAGTCTTCTTTGTATTTGTTGTAAAATTCTGCAGTGAATCCATCTGGGACTGGGCTCTTCTTGGTTGTCAAGGACTTAGTTACATTTTCAATTTCATTAATAGAAATTGGGTTATTCAGCAGTTTTACATCTTCCTGATCCAGCTTTGGTAGTTCATATGTATCTAGAATCTGTCTATTTCTTCTGTGTTATAGAACCTATGGGAGTACAGGTTTTTGAAATAGGTGTTGATGACCTTCTGTATTTCCACCGAGTCTGTAGTAATTTCACCTTTTTCATTCCTTATTGCATGAATTTGAGTTTTTTTATTTCCTTTGTAAAAATAAGATTGGCCAGGGGCTTATCAATTTTATTTATTCTTTCAAAGAACCAACTCTTTGATTCATTGATCCTTTGTACTGTTTTCTTAGTCTCTATAGCATTAATTTCTGCTCTACTCCTTATAATTTCCTGCCTTCTTTTGGCTTTGGGCTTGGTTTGTTCTTCTTTTTCTAGATGTTAGAGTTGTAGCATCAGGTTGTTTATTTGTGTTCATTCTGTCTTCCTGATGTGGGAACTCAGTGCAATAAATTTTCCTTTGAGTACTGCTTTCATTGCATCCTACAAATTCTGGTAAGTAGTGTTTGTATTTTCATTTGCTTGTAGATATTGTTTAATTTCTTCTTTAATTTCCTCTGTGACTCACTGATTGCTCAAGAGTGTATTACTCAGTTTCCATGTGTGTGTGAGGTTTTTGCAGTTGCTTTTATTGTTAATTTCTAATTTCATGGCACTATGATCCGATAACATGCATGGGATAATTTCCATTCTTTTGCATTTACTTAAATATGTTCTGTGGGCTAGTATATGGTCTCTTTAGAGAATGTCCCAGGTACTGCTGAGAAGAATGTATATTCTGATGTTGTTGGATGGAAAACTCTATATACGTCTATCAAGTCCATTTGTTCACAGGTGTGATTGAGTTCTGTTATTTCTTTGCAGATTTTCTGTCTCATTGATCTGTCCCTTTGTGTCAATGGCATGTTAAAATTTCCTGTTATAATTGTGTTAATGCTTATTTGACTTTTCATTTCTGTTAATATTTGCTTTGTATAGCTGGGTGTTCTGGAATTTGGTGCATATATATTTAAGATTGTTATCTCTTCCTCTTGAAGTTTTCCCCTAACTAGTATGTAGTGATCTTCTTTATCTCTTTGGAATATTCTTGGTTTGAAGTGCACATTGTCTGCAAACAGATTTGCTACTCCCACTTTTTTTTTGGTTTCCTATTGCATGAAGTATTGTTTTCCATCCTTTGACTTTCATTCTATGGGTTTCCTTTTGGGTAAGATGGGTTTCTTGTAGACAGCATATGGTTGGATGTTGTTTCTTGATCCATTCTGCCCATCTGTTTCTTTTGATTGGTGAATTGAGGCCATTTACATTAATGGTTGTAACTGTTATATATTGGTTTATTGTTGACATGTTATCTTTCTGCTGTTGTATCTTTAGCTTTTCATTGTGTTTAATTGTCTGCCTTGCTTGGTGGTCTTATCCTACGTGTATCTAAAATAGCTTTCAGTATTCCTTGTAGGGTTGGTTTGGTGGTCATGAAGTTTTTCAGCTGTTTTTTGTCATGGAAGTATCTTATTTCTCCATCCATTTTGAAGGACAGTTTTGCAGGGTATGTCTGTCTGGGTTGGAAGTGGTTTTTCTTTAGGATCTGAAATACTTCACTCCATGTTCTTTTTGACTTCATTGTTTGTGTTGAGAAGTTTGCCGTGATTCTGATAGGTTTTCCTTTATAGGTGATGTCTCTTATCTCTAACAGCTTTTAGTGTTCTGTTCTTATGGTGGGTTTCTGAGATGGTGATTATTATTTGTCTGAGTGTAGTTTTATTTTGATTATGGCTATTTGGAGTTCTATAAGCTTCACTAATCCAAATGTCAGTTTTCATTCTCATGTTTGGGAAGTTTTCAGCTATTACTTCTGTAAACATCCTCTTGATATCATTTGGACTGTCCCCTGCTTTTTCATTTATCCTCATTAATCTTTTGTGATTTTTCTTTGCATCATCTTGCAGGTGTTGAATTGTTATTTCCTGATTCTTTGTTATTTTTAAAAGATCTTTCCTTTCCTATTCACTAGCTATGATCTTATTTTTGAGGTCTGAAATTCTATCTTCACTTTCATTGAGATGGTTTTTACAGCTTTCAATAGCATTTTTGATTTCCTGTATATCTCTTTGAATCTGCTTTATGTATTCTGTTTGTTTCTTATAGTGTTCATTCAGGGATTCTATCTGTTTGATTTGTTCCTCTAATTTTTTAGCTGTGCTTTCACTAGATGTGTTCACTATTACTTTCACTACTTTTATCATTTCTTCTTTTACCTGGGCAATTATTTCTAATTTGAATTTCTCCATAGCTTCCCCTAGTTGCTTCTTTATTTCACTTGATATCATTTCAGTCATTTCAGGTGTATGGCTTCTATTTTCTTCTATGCACATGGCTCCCAAGCTTTCTTGGGATCCACTGGTAATTTGAGCCTGCCTTTTGGTCTTTCCTTTTGTCATTTTTCTTTATTTCCTTGGTTTGAGTGGTGTTCCAAAGCTTCCTGTGGGTGTGCTGCAAATCTCCTCCTGCTCCCTCAGGTACTGGAGCAGTCTCAGCTCCTCTGCAGGTACTTGGCTCCCTAAATTGAGAGGTGGAAGCAGGGTGTGGAGACCTGGGGCCAGAGAAACCCCTGGGGCACAATCCCCTGTCCTATGGGTGTGGATATGAACTCAAGTGCTGGCATAGCTGATCTTAAGCTGTCCCCAGGCCAGCCCAATTGAGCCCAGAGTCCTTGTGCAAGGTTTCTGACTCCTGGACTGAAACAAGGCTGCTGATCATGGTTGACTGAGGCCCTACAATCTGCTGGACCCAGTCCAGCATCCTGGTAGCTCCCCAGAAGCTCAAAAGCCAGAATGTAGCTCTCCAACTTTCCCAGGTGACCAGAACTCACCTCGGGTAATCTCCACTCCTCTGCAGATTCTTGGTAATTGAGATGCAGAAGCTGGGCATGGAGAACTGGGGCTGGCAGAACACCCAGGGCACAATTCCCTGCCCTAGGGGTGTGGATATGAACTCAGCAGCTGACAGTGCTGGTCTTAATCTGTCCCCTGGCCACCCCAATTGAGCCCAGAATCCTCATGCAAGGTTTCTGCCTCCTGGACTGAAACAAGACCCGTGAGCATGGTTGACTGAGGCCCTGCAATCTGCTCGACCCAGTCCAGCATCCTGTCAGCTGCTGAGTTCATATCCAAACCCCTAGGACAGGGGATTGTGCCCCAGTGACTCTGCCGGCCCCAATTCTCCACACCCAGCTTCTGCATCTCAATTAAGAGAGCCAAGAATCTGCAGAGGGAAGGAGATTGCCCATGGTGAGTCCAGGTGTCCTGAGGAAAGTTGGAGACCTACGTTCCAGCTTTTGAGTTTCTGGGGAGCTATCTTCATAGTCTTGAAAGTGCTTAACTGATGTCACATGTGCAGATCAAAGTATTTACAAGTAAATGATCCCAGGACTGGCTGCGAGTACCCTGAACCTCCAAGGGGTGGGCTTCCCCAGCACAGAGCTGACAGCACCCTTTTCCTGGCCACTTTACTTTTCTGAGCAAGTATTTTTCATTGAAACAAGCTAGTACATCCTAGCATACTCTGGTAAAGGAAATAATATAATGTATAGTAAAACAGTAATTTAAAGCAAGAAAGTAGGAAGACCCAACCTACGTAATCCTTTCTGCTAGTCAATTTTTTTTTTTACTAAATCTTGTAAAATTTGCCTCCTGTCCTTTCATTCTCTGAGTCAGATACACATGATGGCAAATGTTTGCAATTTGGGTGGGACATGGTCTGGAGTATGTTCACTGGCTCTTTGTGTCTTGAAAAAAGTGATTTTGTTCCAGGCTTTGGAAATTTTGCTAACATCTGTGACCAAGTTCATTCAGCCTCTTCATAGCCAATGAAATCCATTAAGTGCTGATTCTGCTTTGTCAGGAAATGTGACCCTATATGCACTATCTTTTTTTTTAATTTTTAAAAAATTTTTGTTTTAAACAGAATAAAACAAAAAAGAACAGAACAAAGCAGATCAGAACAGAACAACATAAGCAACACAGTACTTTACAACAAGATAAATGGATATTAACAGTAGCTATCATAATGGCTCTTTCTTTGTAATAGTTGAGAATGGCTTCAAGTCCAATAATATGAAACATAACAAAATAGTATAAAACCATTCAAGAGAAAGAAAAAATTACAGGGTATTCTGAACCAAATAACAGAAAATGAACAATGACTATTGTAATATCTCATTTTCCATAAAAATATATTTATACTGTCACATATATTAAAATTCCAATAAGACATAACATGATAGAACTGATGGTAATAGAAGAATAAAAACAAGGTAGGACTTCAAAGCAAGATGACATTAAACCAGCAATGGCTGCGATAATACTTAGTTTTCTTCAAAATAGCTGCTCATACCATCACACATAATAAAATCAAACAAAACAGAATAAACCCATTTCAACTGGTGAGTGAAAACATTAAAAGTCTTCAAACAATGTAATGCAATATCATGATTACCATAAACTCTTATATAGTCTTACCATTTCTTACACTAGGGATACTACACAGTATTTATACATGTGAGTTTGGTTTATTTCGCTTATGAGTATGGTCTCAAGTTGCATCCATTTATTTATAAAATCTCAATGTGATCATTGTTTATAGCTGAGTAGCCCTCCATTGTATAAAAATGCCACAACCTTTTTATCCATTCCTCAGTTGATGGGCACTTAGGTTATTTCCAGGATCTGGCTATGGCAAATTGTACTGCTATAAACATGGGTGCATATATATCACTGTAGTACGATGATTTCAGTTCTCCTGGGAATATGCCTAGAAGTGGAATAGCTGGGTCAGATGGGACTTCCAAACCTAGCTTTTTGAGGAATATCCAGACTGACCTCCAAAGTGGTTGCACCAGTCTACACTCCCAGGAATAGTGCAGAAGAGCTCCTGTTTCCCCACAGCCTCTCCAGCATTTGTTGTTGGTAGTTTTTTTATCCTGGAGATTCTTTCAGGAGTGAGATGGAATCTCAGGGTGATTTTAAATTGCATTTCTGTAATGACTAATGATGATGAACATTTTTCATGTATTTATTTGCCATTCGTGTTTCTTCATCTGAGAACTGTGTATTCATTTCAGATGCTCATTTTTGAATTGGATCTTCAAATTTTGAGAGTCTGATTTTTTTGAATTCTTTTTTTTATTTGAAAGAGAATAAAACAAAAGGGGCAGTACAGAGCAGATCAGAACAGGACAACATAGGCAACACAGTACTTTACATTAAGACAACGGGACATCAACAGTAGCTAACACCATATACTTACTCTGCTATAGTTGAGCATAGTTTCAAATACAGTAATATCAAACATAACCACAATAGTATAAAGCCATGCATAGAGTGAAAGAATTATGGGGCTTTCTGAACCGAATAACAGAAAATGATCAATGGGTCCTATAATATCTATTTTTCAATAAAAAATTTTTGTTTAAACTATCACACATATTCAAATTCCAATAAGACACAATGTGATAGATAGAACCAACGGTAGTAGAACAAAAGAAGCATGGTAGGACTTCTAAGAAGGGTGATATTAAATCAGGAATAGCTGTCATAATGTTTTGTTTTCTTCAAAACAGCTGTTCATATAATCACGCATGATATAGTCAAACAAAACAGGATAAAACCATTCCAACTGATGATTGAAAACTTTGAAAGACTTCAAAGCTATGAGATGGGGACTCATGCTTACCATAAAGTCTTATATATATACTCTTATCAAATCTCATACTAGGGAGACTATATGGTATTTACGCTTGTGAGTTTGGTTTATTTCGCTTAAGAGAATGGTCTCAAGTCGTGTCCATTTATTTATAAATATCTCGATGTGATCATTCTTTATAGCTGAGTAGTACCCCATTGTATAAAAATGCCACAACTTATTAATCCATTCCTCAGTTGATGGGCACTTAGGTTGTTTCCAAGAGCTGGCTATTACAAATTGTGCTGCTATAAACATGGGTGCACATATATCACTGTGGTATGATGTTTTCAGTCCTTCTGGGAATATGCCTAGAAGCGGAATAGCTGGGTCAAATGGGACTTCCAAACCCAGCTTTTTGAGGAATCTCAAGACTGACCTCCACAGTGGCTGCACCAGTCTACACTCCCACCAACAGTGTAGAAGAGTTCCTTTTCCCCCGCAGCCTCTCCAATACTTGTTGTTGGTAGTGTTTTCTATCTTAGCCATTCTTTCTGGAGTGAGATGGAATCTCAGTGTGGTTTTAATTTGCATTTCTCTCATGACTAATGATGATGAACATTTTTTCATGTATTTATTTGCCATTCGTATTTCTTCATCTGAGAACTGTGTATTCATTTCAGATGCCCATTTTTGGATTGGGTCTTTGAATTT